>VZTB01005695.1:1032634-1050200 GCA_013397245.1 Thryothorus ludovicianus | reverse complement strand
TTTTTCCTATTCTGATGCTGGTCTGGAACAGCAGTAAAATACAGACTTTTTTTGTCCAAGATGAACCAGAGTAATGTGAAGGTCAGGAATTCACAAAACTTAATTGTGTTAGGGACTGGGCAGGTCTTCAGTATGTTTTGATGCTTCCAGATGTTTTTGGTGTAGTATTTCTCAGCATTTGTCTGGGCAGACCTGCTGACCATTACTGGATTCCGTAAGTCTGAACTGCTGCTGGCTCTGCAAAGTGCCTCATCATTCAATGCCATTCTCCTCATGCCATTTACAAAAGTGCTCAAGCTCAGCATTTTAGAAGTACCTTGAAATGCATTACTTATTGCTCATTGTTAACAGTGAGAAATGTGGAAACTTCTCCTTTTCTTTCACAGTGATGCTGCTGGAATTTGCAGCTACACCTGGAAGTTTACAAAAATCTTTTACAAAAAAAAAGCAAAATTTCATCCAGAATTCTCTGAAAAGAGTAGAAGCAATAAAAAATAAGGAGAGAGAAAATGAAAAGCTGAGAGCGAGAAAGCTTCAAGGAGGAAAGTCTGAGAATCTAAGAAGCAGACGGAAGGAGTCTGGTCTTCTCTCTGGTGGGTTTATCTGGGGGCAAGACACAGCATTAGGTGTCCATTCAATTGCTGGTTTATATCAAAGGATAGATTTTATATTTGCCTCACGTTTGCTGGTGCAGACTGGGATTTCTTTGTTTTCTCAGGGAATCAGGAGCTTTGTTTTCCCTCTGTCTGGCTGCCTCTTCAGTGTTGTAAAGGCCCTTATGGGGGCTCTTCTATTTCACAGTCATCCCACCTTGGTCATCGTGAAGTGCCTCTGCAAACACCAGCTGCTTTTCACAGAACAGCCATGTTTAGCACACTGGTGTATCTCTAGTGCCTGGTCCTGGGGCCTTGGAGATGGTGTGGAGAGCCATGGATGGCCTAAAGCACAGGCAGCAGCCCCAAGAGTGAGACTGGGAGGGTTTATTTTAGCTTAGGATGTCATCTCTATTGCTTCCATTCTGCTAGCTTGTTTTGGGTTTTGTCATGTCATTTAAAAATCTTTGGAAATCTCTCATGCTTTTGAGTTAGTTGAACTAGAGATCTAAATTTAAGATATGTTTGGCTTCCTTTTTTATTCCCTAGGAAAAAATGGTGCACTTGCCAATCAGTTGAAAAAAGTAGGAGAAGTGAGAGTATCTTCTCCAGAGGATAGGAAGTCACAAGAAATTGAAATGTACCAGCGTACATCCAGGTATTTCATGAACACAAGTGTGAGAAGTTTAATTAAAAAAACAAAAAAAGTAGTTAATCTGTGTTTTGTGAAAGCTGCTGCTCAGTCTGTGCTTTCCCAGCTGGACCCAATGCTGCTGAACTGAACAGGTGGAGAGGAGCCAGGTGTGTTTGATGCCAGTACCTGCTGGGAAATGTCCGTGCAGAGGTGGCACTGAGGAATGTCACTCTGCTGAGGCAGCTGTGCCACTTAATGCCTGACATGGGATGAAATTTGATGCCAAGTTCACAGTTGCACGTGGGCACTTTGGAGCTGTAACAGGCAACAAGTGCATCTCTGAATGGGGAGGGAGTTTGTTTGATGCAGCTGAAAAAGAATTTGAAGTTATTCTGGATTACTGGAGAGTGCAATCAAATTTTCCCAATTGCTAGCAACTGAGCCAGAGCTTGTTAACCTACTCCATCTTTGCCACTTCCTTCCAGCCCATTGATTTTTTTCTCTTTTCACAGACTTTATAATCAGCTTGCAGAAGTAAAAATCAGAAATGAAGAAAAAACAAGGCAAGAAACTTACGCTAAAAACAGAGAAAAGGCTAAAGAGTTTCAAAAGGTAATGGTCTGCTACAGTGCCCTCTCACCCTTTGGCCTCATTATTTCACTGAGCTTCCACTCAAGTGGAGATGTGGTGTGAACGGAGCTGAAATGGAGACCCTCTAACCAGTCTGGATGTAAAGTGATGCCCTTGGCATATCATGTGTAAGAATTTCCTTGTCAACAACTGAGCTCAGGTTTTCTCTAAAAAGCATGTCTGCCTCAGGCTGAATTTTTCTATGACCTGAACTTGAGCAAAAAGGATCCAGCTAGAAGGTCTGTGGCAAAAGAATGGCAGCCTCTTTATTAGTCCAGGCTTGACCAAATTTCCATTTTAAGGCAACATTCTGGATTTGGTGGTTTTGGGCTGCTTTGGCTACTCTAGGTAGGGTAAGATTCTGGGTATGCCCAAACTTAAAAGGTGCAAGAATCTTGGAGTTTTGATGGCACTTGCTGTGGAACAGGGTTGAAGAGGCCTGGACTTGTCAATTCCCCCATTCCCCTGCTGGGCCTCAGACAACTGTGAGGAAGGAAATGCTGGATAATCCTGACAGGCTGTGACTGCTGTGGGGGATCCAGGTCCAATTCCTGCCTTTACAGTTGGATCCAGGTCCAGTTCACCTGCTTTGTGGTGGAATGAGTTGCTGCTCTCATTAACATCATTAACAGAAATAAGTACCCTTGCCCATTCCTAATATTCTGGTTACAGGCACAGTACCCAGGCATGCTGGCTTTAGGGCACTCACTTCAGCTTCAGTACTGTAGTCTCATGGTTTGTTGTATTTGCAGAAAATGCTGGAAAAACTGNCAATTCCCCCATTCCCCTGCTGGGCCTCAGACAACTGTGAGGAAGGAAATGCTGGATAATCCTGACAGGCTGTGACTGCTGTGGGGGATCCAGGTCCAATTCCTGCCTTTACAGTTGGATCCAGGTCCAGTTCACCTGCTTTGTGGTGGAATGAGTTGCTGCTCTCATTAATTCTTTACAGATCCCATCATTAACAGAAATAAGTACCATTGCCCATTCCTAATGTTCTGGTTAGAGGCACAGTACCCAGGCAGGCTGGCTTTAGGGCACTCACTTCAGCTTCAGTACTGTAGTCTCATGGTTTGTTGTATTTGCAGAAAATGCTGGAAAAACTGCGAGCCAAGAAGACTTGGAAAGCACCATGACAAGCAAAGACTGAGCAGCAAGGACACACGGTGGTACTGGCACATGCAGGCCACTGAGAGGGGCAGCCTCAGTGGTGAACTGTGAACCCATTTAGGAATCCTCAGCTTCAAGCTGTAGGGAAAGAGTGAGTACCCCAAACCCCTGTCATGCCCTGCTCAGAGCTCACCACAGCAGCAGATGGACTGTGCTGCTTTCATTGTTTGTCTCAGATTGAGTTGCTGGCCTGAAAGACCTTTTTCTTATATATTAATATTTTAAAGATACACTAATTTTTGTAATATACATGTAAAAATGTTTTCAAATAAAGTTTTAAGGTTATTTGAATCCTTGGGTGACAGGACATTTCTTCTGTAAAGTTGGAGTTTAATCTGTTCTTTGCACTGTGTTATTTACTGCAGTCACGAGGTACATCTTAAAGCACTTGAATGGGAGAATTAAGAACCTTACACTATTACTTCTTCCAGAGAGGGTTTCTGTCCCTCTTTTCTGAGCTAAGCATGTCATCAGGACAAATTCAAAGCCCAACTTTTGCTATAAACTTAACAGGGGCAGTACCAAGGGCTTTTCATTAATGCTCATTTTGGTTAAAATGCATCACAGCAAATCCTGGAGTAGTTGTGGGTGGGAAGAGACCTTTAAAGGTGCTCTGGTCCAACCCTCCCCCCAGCAATGCTTAAGGCTCTATCAAGATCTCCCTGGAGCATTCTCTGCTCCAGGCTGAACCCCAGCTTGGAGCTTCTTCACAGGGGGTGCTCCAGCCCTGTGCTTGTTTTTGCAGCCTCTTCTAAATCTGCTCCAAGGGAAGTCTTAGAAAGCAGATTTTTGATGAACTACACTTCTTTTCACTCATTTCTTTCAGTCTGGTGCAGTTGTGTGTACTATCTGCTCCAAGGGAAGTCTTAGAAAGCAGATTTTTGATGAACTACACTTCTTTTCACTCATTTCTTTCAGTCTGGTGCAGTTGTGTGTACTACAGCAGTGAACCACAAGCCAGAACCAGTTTTTTAAACTCCACCGAGTCAAGGCTGTTTGTAATTCTGGGATTATCAGTAGAGCATGGAGAGTCCCAACTTCACCATGGCAATTCTGCAAGGGCTGAGCCTCATACACATCAATATTCATATTCGTATCAGAATATCAAGGGAAGAGACCAAGNGTCCAACCCTCCCCCCAGCAATGCTTAAGGCTCTATTAAGATCTCGCTGGAGCATTCTCTGCTCCAAGGGAAGTCTTAGAAAGCAGATTTTTGATGAATTAACTACACTTCTTGTCACTCATTTCTTTCCGTCTGGTGCAGTTGTGTGTACTGCAGCAGTGAACCACAAGCCAGAACCAGTTTTTTAAACTCCACCGAGTCAAGGCTGTTTGTAATTCTGGGATTATCAGTAGAGCATGGAGAGTCCCAACTTCACCATGGCAATTCTGCAAGGGCTGAGCCTCATACACATCAATATTCATATTCCTATCAGAAAGAGACCAAACCTGCACTCTTCTACCAGCAACTCACAGGTGATTGATCAGCTGCTGATTTCCTTGACCCTTTGTTGCCTTTTCAGTGCAGCAACAAGAAATAACCCCAGGCTGCAGCAGAGAGTCCCAAGTTGTATCTGTACAGAATAAACATCTGTCCAGGGCTTTGGTACAGTTGAGTTCAGTGACAGGAAAGTGAGGAAAAAGACCTGATAAAGCCACTTCCAGTCACCTCTCTACTCTCAGTATAGCTGCACCTTCTTAACACTGAACAGGCACCTTCACCACAGCTCCCAAGAGAGCAAGAGGCAATTCACAACACACACTACTGCAGTGTACAAAGCAGTAACAAGTTGAAATGAATCTTTAATTCCAAAAAACTGTAATAAACACTCTAGAGAAGGTTCTTTCTTCATTTGGAACAGCTGTGCAGTTCTTTGCAGCAGGCTTGCAGCAACATCACCAGGATCTAAGAGAGGAAAAATATCTATTAGCACTTCTGATCCAAATAAAAGCAACTTTTCTAATATCCAATCAAAATCTCTCCTGGGACAACTTGTGGTCATCTCCTCTCATCCTAGGGCTTGTTAATTGGCAGACCAGACCAACCCCCCTACCTCACTACAAGCTCCTTTCAAGTGGTTGTACAAAGCAGGTTCCCCCTGAGCCTCCTTTTCTCCAGGCTAAACATCCCACTCTCCCTCAGCTGCTCCTCTTCAAACTGCTGCTCCTCTTCAAACTGATGCTCCAGACCCTTCCCCAGCTCTGCTGCCCTTCTCCGGACACACAAGCAGCAACTGGGCTGCAGGACTGCTCAAACCACAAGTGTAGCAACCGTGTTCCATAATGTCCATGGTGCAAGTTTGTCCTTCAAAATCAAAAACCCCAAAGGCAGCAGAACAAGGCCCTTTTTCAGCCCAGGAGGCCTAACTACACAAGGTGTTATCTCCTCACAAATAGACCATAGCACACATGGAGTGTCCACGGCATCCTGCAGAGGATTTCAATATGCGGTCACCGCGTTAAGAGCTGCTGGTTTTTCAGCCATGCAAACCCTCTTTGAAGTGACCTTCTATTTCTTTGCAGTATCAGCCTTTTTGGTGAGTGCCCTTACCTTCACACTCACTTGGTAGCTCCCACGTGGTGTTTCTCATCCCTCTGACACGCAGCAACGTGGCAGCAGACCCTAGGAATTAAGGAGTTGGGTTTGGTCAGTACTGAGAAGTGCACCTTGGGTGTAAATTGCATGGAACAGCCTTTGTCTCCCTTCTTTTGCTTCTGTTCCTAAGAACCACCTTCTCAGCAGGAGCTCTGGAATCCAATCTACAAATCTCCCAGCTGGAACATTTGTTCCCCTGTAGCTCAAGTGTTCAAAGTCCCCAAGGATACATCCCTACACCTCAGCAGGAACTTGCTCTAACAGCACAAGTGAATAAATATTGTGTCCTTGACCTATGTTAAAGCTTTATTCCCAGCAGACTTGGTGCCACATCATGTAGCAACACGTGAGTCTGATGGATTTGCTTTATGGTCATGTCCACAGCTCACCAGGAACAGTAACATCCCAGCAGCCTTGGTAATGACCAGGTACTCCCCTCACTGCTCTTACGGGATTTCACTCAATAACCCAGCTGCCCATCTTTTCCAGAAAAGGAACAATCAATCCTTCCCAAGTTGGGAACAAGCCTGAAGTATGGCACACGTGCCAAGTACTGAGGAATTCCTCACAACCAAGAGCAGTCTAATTAACACACCAGTACTACAAATGGCTGCAGAACTGTGACAGCAACTACAAGTATGTATATACACGCAAGAATGACTCACAGATGAGCGATCTGCTCAGACACTGCCAAAATCTGCAGTAATCAGTACCCAGCAATCTCTGGTACTACACAACCATTTTTACACTTAGTTCTACAACAATTTAGTAGTTCCCAAGTTTACTGTCATACAAAGCTAATATGCCAACTGTGAAATAATATGGAACTAGTAACTGAGTGCTTACCTGTCAAAGAGGTTGCTTCCTTATTTTTAAGTCAGAGCAGTTCATGCTGTATCCTCAAGCACCTGTTAGAAAGAATTGAATGCACTTGCTGAGTTCCAGAGGCCAGTAACCAGTTTTCATATGGATAATCAAAATGAAGACAAATGAAAATGCCTATTTTCATTTTCTACATGAAAATAGGAAGTAAGTACACTGAAATCCTTGAAGAGGTTAGATTGTTTCAGCAAAAATACCAGGCTTAACAGACACAGCAGAATGAAAATCAAGGATGCCAAATGCTGCACTGGTGTAGCACTGCTTTTTGAACATCCCACCAGAAGACTGCTGGGTGCAGGTACTGTAACACTGCAACAGCTACAGCCCTTCCACCGCGACAGCTCATTTTACATGAGAGCTTCTTGCACGCACCAGTGGGTGTCAGGGAATGAGAGGTACTCTTCCCAAAACTGCCATGCAGCTGAGAGGAAGAACAGACTAACATGAACAGCAGCTTCAGAATTCTCCTATGAGAAGATTTATACTTTTTCTAAAGTACTTTGCTTCTTTTATTTTGAACTCTGTTCTACAGAACAGAATCCAAGGATTTCAACAGTATAGCAGTAAACTGGCTGAGCTGCTCAGAAATTAACTCTTTAAACCCCATACTTGGAAGAAATAACCCAAATATTGCTGCTCAGTATGAAACTGGAGCATCTCTCGATACATAACAAAAATGCAGCAAGTTTATGCGATTACTTTATGACAGATGTCACAGTGCTGTCTCTTCTTACCTACAGCCACTGGAACAAGCAATAATAATCACTCCTGCATGATTAAAGGGGGAATAGACTGTTTCAAAACACAGCAGCAAAAAAAATTGTGTGACAAGTCAGGTGCCTACACCAAAACCTGGGCAAAATACTTAACTTCAGCCCATGTAAGTCACAATGTCAGTTGCACCTGAAGCCCCAGAACACACCGACTCCAACCAAGCTTTTCCACTTGAATGACTTTTATTTTTTTGTATTCCAAGTACATTGCAGTACACCTAAAGGAGAACACGGGGCATCCCCGCATTCCACTCTGAGATTTGTCTTGCAGTTTTATCCCACAGAGCTAACAGGTAGTTAAGTGGGTAAAGCCAAACCACAAGTTTATTCTGTGAGGCGTTTCCAACGACATGAACCTACAGAAAAGATCCTATCGGGATAGACCTCAACACTTCTGGTACTATAATTAACACAAGAGATAATTAAAAATCAAACAGACTGGAAAGGTATCTGGTACAGATCTCAGTAAGTGCCATTTTATGTTGTTTCAAGAACTTTTTGGGAAGGAGGGGGGTAAATGATACACTAGCACCTCCTTTATATTAGCAAGTTTTTCATTACAAGTTACCTAAGAAGCAAACAAAGGGAATTAAATACAGAACTCTGCAGAATCCTGCCTATAAATTTCCTACTAAGTGTAACTTACTGGTCAATGCCAAACTATCAGTTTAAAAAGTGAACCTGTTCACCTCGTTTTTGAATGAGGAATTTCTATGAACATTCTTTGGGCAAACTTAAGTTATAATAAACTCTTCCCTCAACAGAATGAACATCAAGATATAGTAGTGTAATGCTGAAAACAGTTCTTGAAACCTTCACAATTTAGTAAGCTTAGTCTGAGACACTTCTGGCCTACTGACAACCAGATCCTCTCAGTTATTAAGGTATAAGCAGAACTTCAGGTGTCACACTAACCCTCGAAGCAGCTCCAAACTTCTGTGAAATGACATCCTTCCTAAGGCATTTCTTCTTTCACTTTCTGTAAGTACCTGCCACCAGAAAGAAAACCAAGTAATGCAACAAACCACCATGTATGTGCATACAAATCAGCAGAACCTACAACAGTGCTAAGTAGATTTGTTCAGAAAGGCTCTTCTCACTCACTCTCTTCAGAGCAGTTGAACATTTTGCCAATCATCACAACAACTTTCTCACAGGATTCTCAAGTTTGAGGAAGATAAGCTCTCATGTTTTCTGAAATATCACTGCATTTCCTCAGTAAGAAAGGGGCAGAAGTATAAGCAGTTCACCAAGTTAAAGACAGGTGCCTGACCTGGAACAGGCAAGGGTAGAAAAACCAGTCACACAAACTTACCAAGATGCTAGTTCAGACTGGACTTCAGGAGCACTTCCTAAAATAAAGGAAATTGTTGTATCTAAGTAATACTTTCAAGTTTCCTCTGTATTTTAGCAGTTTATCAAGATTTGGGTGCTTCTATCTCAGTATGAAACCAGGCAGACAGCAGTCCAGTTACACTGGCTGAATGCTGATGACACAACAAAGCATTTTAGCTCCAATCAAACCATAGCTCAGTTTATGACAACTGCCAACAGTGTCTTGCTGCAGTTGAAGAAACTGGAGCACTACAGCACAGGTGAAACTAAGGGAGCCACTTCACAAATGGAAGAGACCATTTTAAAACACCTGAAAAATATGCTTTTAATAAACCATCTACAAGAACTCAGCACTGCAAGTATTTTTCCTCTGCTGCTAATTCTTTTAGTACACAAGATGCAGAATTGAAGCACATCAACTCAAGTTTATCCTTACATTTCATAGTAGCTGCATTTTTAAGTATGTTTGCAGAATTGTCCCACAAAATTAACTTGTTACAGGTCTCATTGTCACCACTGCAATTAAGTGTACAGCGAGGAAAGCAGAACCTGTTACTCTTCTAGCCACGTTTTCCAATTCAGACACACAGCAGGTTGTGTCTAGTTGCTGAAGAACGAGGCATTAAAAACTCAATGTCTTTAGAATAGCCTGGTTTTTAAGCCTAGACAAGCAACTTGGAATGAAACATGTCTCTAGTGGTCATCTGGAACTTGGATTTGTGTTTCAAAATACAACTCTTTTTTTTATTGTCAAAAGGCAGCCACCAAGAAGTTAAAACTTGAGCTTTTATCTTCATACAACTACCTCCACCTAAAAAAAAAAATCCATTTCCTCAATACTTACACTTGAGTAGAGGCTTCCCAATCTGTTTCACACGCCATAGAAACATACCTTTAAGAAAAAATATTTTGGAAAAAAGGTCATTAGTTTAACTATATTTTTATCCCATAACAGTTTAACAGTTTTTTGATACTGTATTTCAAAAGTTTCCCACTAAGAAACACTAAATCTACTTGTTTCAACAGAAATACCAAGTTTAACCAGCACATCTGCATGAAAACCAACGATGCCAGCTGTTGAAATGCTGTAGCACTGCTTTTTGAACACCCCACCAGGAAGACACTGCTGGGTGCAGATACCATACAGTGCAAATCAGTCTGATTACTTGCTATGGGAATAGCACTAGACTGAAGAAATCCAATAGTCTTATGCTGAAGATGAGAAGAAACAAAAAGCTCACCTCTTTCACTACCATGTTGTACACATGTCCACTGAAGCAATGGATTTGTGAATCAGGTCAGCAAAGGCAAAAGAATTCAAGAGATTCCTAAGAAGCTACAACTGTTGCTGCAGTGATTGCACTCATCTGCAAAGAAAGATACAACCAAACTACACTTCTGAAAATTTAGAACACCAAACTCTAGATTGATCAGTATTTGAATGAATGCCATTTGAGGCCATGCAAATATTGTCCCTTCATGTAAGTAACACAGCTAATACATTCATCAGCTGTGGGTTGCAAAAGAAGGGTTTGTTCTAAGCACTAGGTTCCAGGATTTTGCCTACAACGAAAGACAAAACCTGATCAAGTGCTGGAACAGATTGAACACATCGATTTTTTTACTAATTTTGAAACAGCATTTGAAGCTACTTCCCAACTAACTACATAGACACTGTTAGCAGTAGAAGAAGCTGACAGTTACCACGCAGTTCTAGAGCTGGGTAGCTTGAACCAAGGTAATTGTAGTGAGGAGTTCAGAATTACATACACTCCTCAGAACAGCTCACTCTGTGCCAACCTGGTGTGCTTCCTAGTGCAGTTCTCTACCTACAGCAACAGCCAAGTGAGGTGTCTGTTCCTGTCCTCTTACTCAACAATGTTCTCCTAAGAATGTTCTCTTCACTACTTGCCCACCCTCAGCACCCTCTTACAAGGTGCTTTTTTTCCATGCTGTTTCCTACACTGTCCCAAGCCATGCAAACTTGGCAAACATCCTACAGTAAGAAGCTTTCACAGCCATGTACATGCCAGACTACCAGCTGCTCTCTGCTGTCCCTCCTGTTCTTGCAAGGGATATGAATTAAGATGGAATTTTACCACAAGGAAGCCACGAGACACTGCAGCTCTGTGATACACCCTGGCTCAGAAAGTGTGGGTGAGGCACCATGAAGGCAGCGAGAGGAAAATAGTTCCTCAATATCTTCAGCAGAGAAAATTCCAGGCAGTGTTGTCCAAACCAAATCAGATAAAGTTGCTCTGCAGCATTCAACATCAGGGTAAACTTTTTAACAAAAACTGTGCTTTGAAGTACTCAGGAACTCAAGTTTTTGTTCAAAGAGAAGCTACAGGCTTTAATTTTGGTCAGACTGATGACAAGTATGTAGCACTGAACTCATACCTTGGAAGCTTTACACACAGCAGCTGCTCAGCTGTGGAGCACTGTAATTATGTATTTTTACTATGGAACACTGCTTTTTCAAAACCTTTTGTGAAATAATGCAAAAATACTACCTAAATGAAACAAAACTGAAACCCAATAGCTTACCTTGTGCAGCAAGAAAATCAAAAGGTAGCACATCTTCCAAAAGCAACATGAACTAGAAGGGAAAGAGAAGCAAAGTGCTAAGAACTGTCATGTACAGTCAAATAACTGAAGATTTGAGCCAACGCTAGATTTCAACATTCAATTTTAACAACAGCTGTAATAAGCTTGATCTTCATGTATATTTATCCAGTTCTAATCAGAATTGAAATTTAGTTCATTTCTGAGTCACTCAGCAGTTGAACAGCCAAATTCATCACATGAACTGCAGAATGTGCAGGATTCCACATGCCCCTCACTATGCCCACTCCCAGATCCAGGATGACTCTTTCAAGCTTCATTGATATTTCTCTCTCTCAGGGAGACACCTAAAAGAGTTACATTTAGCCATTAATTCTGGACTGGTTTTACTTGTGATCTTTAAATGCTGTAAATTTTTGCAGTCCTAAAGCTATCAAGCTGCATTTGGGAAACTTGCTTTACAAAGGCTTGGGGCCTTAATTCAAGCATGTCAATAACTCAGCTTGACTTGCTCTCAATATTGAGCACCTACTGCAAATCTGCTCAGACTGTCAGCTGCATTTGAAGGCAATTTCAGCAGCAGTCAAAGCCCTTTCCTCCTGCTCCTTCAGCACAGATTACTTTCACACACTGAACAGCTGTCAGCTGCTGACAGCAATTTGGTTAAGGGTACCTGAGTGAGGCTGTGACATGATTAGTTTTTAAACCTTGCTGATTCACAAGTTGCCATTTTGAACACCTGTTACTTCAGCTACCAAAACTGCTGCAGTAGGACTCATCAACATTCAGACCACTTCTAAACACAAGCCATGTTTCCTACTGACTAAAGCACCTTTGAGAAAGGTATTTGCAGCTGGGGCAATGCCTGGTAAGTACTGTTCATAACGAGCTTTTAGCTTCTGCTAAGTCATGTTCACATCAGAAGCCATTCTGGAGAAAGAAGAGGGCAAGAGGGAAGAATAATTTTTAACCCAAGATTCACCATACTTTTGCAGTTATTTTTACAACAACTTACAACTTCAGATTATTGTATTAGATTAAGGAGCAGAGAATTAGTTTTCTGAGAATTTATTCCACATGGAATAGACAAATTCAATCATACAAAATTGGATTTTATTATCATTCAAATGCATTAACCACATTCTGCAATAGACTATTGTCAAAGTTGACCAACTACTTCTGCATTTTACTGTTGGCACTAGCATTAAGCTTCAATTGTGTCTTCAACCCTTTAACTTTTAAAGTATTTTAAACCTGCACATCTAAGACAGAAAAACTCTCTAAGACCACCCACAAAATTAGCTATGAAAGAAAAGCATGTAAACTGCCCTTTTCACTTGAGCATACAGATGTATGCCTGTTTTTCTATGTACACATGCTTCTCTATCCTGCGCTGTTGTTCTGTTACAATATTTGGAACTTGTCTTCTCATTTTTAATTAGGTAAATTCTATGATCCATTGGTTAATAGAAGTTGCAGAGGCCAGAATTTCACCAAGATTATCAGCCACTGAACCAGGAATGTTACACTCTTGTTACAGAATAGCACAAGAGACACTTAAAAGCTTGGTGTGAGGACAAGTCATTCTTTTTTTGTAACTATCTCAGACACAAGCTCAATATACTCACAGCAAGCCAAATGAGCCTAGGCAGCTGGGTGGAGAGCTCAATGCTGACTCCAAAGCAATATTTTAAACCAGACAGGCCCATGGAAGAGGTTTCTGAAGAACAACCACTGCCACCTCATTGTCCATCTGCCGTTCACAGACGTGAGCCTTGCAGAGGCACCGAGTTCTCTTCGGCACCATCATTTTCATCCACTATTTCAACCACTTCAGGTGGTTTTGCACGTTTTCTTCCTGGCTTGGACTTTTTTTTCCTGGGAATTGTGCTGCTTAGAATAAAAGAGCTGTTCTCCTAAGAAAATGGAAGGCAGAAGTAGTCACAAGTCTAGTTTTGAGATACTTTATGATTTTAGTAGTAAATTTTCAGATTTTAAGAACTCTACAGAGAGCTGCACAATTCCTGTGCATTTCAGCATTACATTGAAGTGAAGAGTGTGAAACAATAACCTCCTGCATTAACAGATCAGGATTCAGAGATCACAGTTAACTCTGGATCTAAGCTCATAAACTAAATACTGAAGACATCTACTAATTCTTAAACTTCAGAACAGAAACACTAAAGTGTTTCTGAAGTTAAGGAGTGCTTACTTACCACTACTCTGGCATCAAGTTGTTCCTGTGTACCAGAATTCAACTTGTCATCGTCATCACTGAAATAAAAAAATTAGATCAAACTGTATATTTTTATAATAATACCTTTAAATGTGTTAGCTACAAGCCCTTAAATGAACAAGTAGCTGAAGACAGCACTGCACCTTTACACTGTCTTTTAGGTTTTCTAAAGGCTATAAGTATATTTACAACAGCTTGTATTCTTGCTGACTAACTGGTCTTTTTATTGCACTAAGTTAATTGCCTGACCCTGAAGACCAAAGATGACACCTTGGTTTTTAATAATGTATAAAAAGGTTATTAAAAATTATCCTTTAGTCTTTGTTTTAGAACATTACTTTATTTGGGATAACATTAGAGGAGTGCATTTCAGGAAATACTTTATTTCAATTTAAAAGTATCTCCCTTCTGTGAGATATCTCACAAGATATCACATCTACAAGCAGAATCCCACGCGGTGAAGTGCTTTGTTCCAAGTGCTTTTAATAGGTTAAAAGGACAGGAGAACAACTGAACCTGACACATACACATATTTGTATGTTAGTTAAGCACAAAAGAGCAAGTAAAGATGGACTTACTCTGTCTCCTTGATAGGGGAAATGGGGCCTTCATCATCTAAGTATTTGTGCTTCCGTAACACCACACACTCTTTTTCTAAGTCCTCACTGGCCTGGAGGGCTTCTAAAGCTTTTTTAAGATGTTCTTCATATTTAAGGACTTCAATATACTTGAAATATCCCTTTACAGCGGCTTGCTGTAGAAAAAAAATACTCAGGTAAGAGCTTAAAAATACCACTTAAAGCCTTTATAGTATGAACTGAATTGTATCATACTGTCAACACTGATGCATATTCCTCACTGTATTTGCTTTAAAAGGTATTAAACCTACAACATCAACTGTTTGTTTTATTCTAGTAGAAGCACTACATAGCCCATTTCAATTCACAATTTTTAGACTAAGAAAATATTTATCCCACAAAAGAGAGGACTTACCTCATAGCCAAGAACCATCTTTAAGGGAATATGTTTCTCCCCATAATGTTTTTCAACAAAAGGGAACTGAAAACCCCTGTCAAGAAGCCTCCTCTTTTGTTCCTGAGGTGAGGCTGTGAGTGGGGGCCTCCCTGTGGGTATCTCTCTGCTCTCAGACTTGTGCTTCTTCTGGTACTTCCTTTCATAAATCCTGAACTTTCGGTGTGCAGCTGCTCTGAACTTCCTTCCCCTGAAGTGATAGGCAAAAATGGCCTTCAAATTGAGTTTTGACTTCTGCTGCTTGGAAACTTCCAATGATTTCCCTGGACTTCGGGGAGACAGAGAAGAATCTGAGGAGCTGTCATCATCAGGTACTACTGTAACAGATTCAGCTTGCTGCCTTGAAGGTTGAGATCTCCTTTTCTGCTTTGAAGGTGCAATGGAACACTCAGGATGAGCAGCAGAGATATCACTGAAGAAGAAAAGAGTATTTACTTTCAAAAGAAGGTATGCTTTTATGATACATCACACAGGTTCTCCACAGGAAAAATCCTGAGCTGGAGATAAAAACTCACATTTCTGAATCACTGCTAATCAGTAAAACCTCAGCTGAAGCTGCTGATGATTTACACATGCTGTTATGATGATCTGAAGATTCCCCAGGAGCAGCTGCCTTCTGCCTTGACAGTGAACACTCTGTTACTGTATTCCTTTGCCATGGATACACCTCAGATAGCTCCTTCTGCTGATGGTTGATCAGCTCTTGGGCATCAGGGTAATCAGAGCCAGAAGCCTGGGATTCATCTGTATCACTCATGTTTCAGTTTGCCCTAAAAAGCAATGAGAATTCAAGAAACAAAAAAAAATTTACATTAATCAGGCAATGAACTTTCCTCTAACTCTACTCGTGATCACAGAGTAAACTTACAAGAACAACCCTGAGTAGAGATTTTCCTATGACCCATGATCAGTTATTTTCTTCATACTAACATTTAAGTCACCGCCATTTACCTAAAGATATTCCCAGCATAACTGAAGTAAGAAATTTTTTTAGAGTCTTTTTAGTTTAACTCCTGCCCAAAGGAAGACAAACGTCAATAGTGCCATAGATTGTTCAGACTTATTGAGATGAATTCTGAATGTTTTAACCCTCTCTACTAGGGTAAGTTTTCCTCCAAATAAGCACACAGACTTATGGCTTAAGGATACTGCAGTTTTAAGCCATACATACTTCAATGTGGTTTAAGACCTTTAAATTAATCAAAGACAGCGTCATTATGAGAAGCTACGCCATCTTCCCCTCTCTTCTTTTGTAAAATACCTCAAATCTCCCGCTCTTAGTAATCCATCACCCATTTGTTCACTGGTTTTATCAATAATCATAAGGACCAGCTCTAGAATTAAATACCTTAATTAATTTTTCACTTGAATCTGCAAGACAACACAATCCAGTTCTTCAGTGGCCCAAGTCTATACAAAAGGGACTGGAATATACAGCAAAGGAACCTGGTTTCCCTCTGTAATAGCCTAGTAATTACCTGCTTGACAAATTATTTACTGGTCCTATAAACCTGCATCTTTCTAATTTTACTGTGCTTTTTAGAGTTTTACAAACTCATCATCTTACCCATTCATATTTTGAATGTAATTGCACACAGTTCAGCAGCTCCAGACACTATAGCAGAACTCATCCAATGTCCTCACATAACCTGCAGTTGGATCATCCTGAGGGCAACTTGTATGTCAACTAAAGGATGAGGCCCAGCTGGCACAAATTTAGGAAAACTTACACACCTGAGCTCCTTCTATGACCAGCTGACCCACCCAGTGGATAGGGCAAAGACCGTGGATGTTGTCTGCCTGCACTTTAGTAAAGCTTTGCACACCATTTCTTACATTTCCTTGAGAAACTGGCTGCTCATGGCTTGGATGGGTGCATTGTTCATTGCATGAAAAACTGGATGGATGGCTGGGCCCTGAGAGTAGTGCTGAATGGAGTTACATCCAGCTTCTAGCTGGTCTTAAGTGATGTTCCGCAGGGATCGGTGCCAGACCAGTTTAATGTTTTCACTAAGACCTCAAAAAGTGCACCCTCATTCAGTCTGCATGATACCAAGTTGGGTGGGAATGCCGAGCTGCTGGAGAGCAGGAAGGCTCTGCAGAGGTGTCTGTACAACCTGGATTGATGGACTTAAGCCAGCTGAGTGAGGGTCAAAAAAACAAAGTGCTAGGTCCTGCACCTGGGTCACAGCAGAAAAGGCCTGGGAGTGTTAGTTAACAGCAGCTCACGTCAAACAGTGTGTGCCCTGGCGGCCAAGGAGGCCAATGGCATCCTGGCCTGGACCAGCAATAGCGTGGCCAGCAGGAGCAGGGCAGGGATTGTTCCCCTTTTACTCAGCATTGGTGAGGCCACAACTCAAATCTTGCATTCTGTTTTGGGCCTCTCACAACCAGAAAGACACTTAAACACCAGCTTTACTATATCTATGCAGACACACTGCTAGGACTGGTTCACCCACGACCTGACAAGCACAAAGCCCAGAAACAAAATCGAACAACGCCTGAGCCAGGACAGAGGCAGCAATGCCACTGTGACCGCACAGGCCCCGCCTAGTACTCACAAGTCGCAGCTCAGCATCCTTCGCGGCCTCCACCGCAGCCTCGGCCTGGAGCGATGATACAGCACGCAGATCCCTTAGGGAAGAAAAACAACCATCTAAAGTTGCCGAAGAACATGACAAAGGCTAAAAACACCGCTCGCCCCCTCGCCAGCTCGACTGCCAGCAGCGCGCTGGGGCCGGCGCCACAGGAAGGCCTTGCGAACGCGGGCACGCACCAAGGCACCACGGGCCGGGGACACACCGGCGGCACCGCTCCCGCGGCGCCCCTCACCGACCGCCGCCACATCCCCTCGGGGCACGACTCCTCACCGCCCAGGCCGCCCCTCCAGCCCCGCGCCCCTCGCTCCCGGGCCGCGGCAGCGCGGATGGCGGCGGATGCGCCCGCCTCGCGGCACTGACCTGCTCCTCCCGCTGCCCCGCCGCAAAGGACGGGAAAAGGCCGCTCCGCCCCTTAAATAGCGCCGGGCGCTCGCGCGAGGCGCGCGGGCCGACGGGAAGGAGGGGCGGAGGGTGGCGCCATGCTGGGAGTGGCAGCGGGGCGGTGGTGCCCGGGGCGGGG
>VZTB01005695.1:1021415-1032615 GCA_013397245.1 Thryothorus ludovicianus | reverse complement strand
GAGCCGAGCCGAGCCGAGCCGAGCCGAGCCTTTGCCTTGCTGTGCCGGTCCCGGGCGGCGGGGCAGGTACGTACGGTCGGGCCGTAGCGGCGGTCGGTGCGTGGCAGAGATCGGGCAGGTCCCGGATTCCCTCGGCCTCCCGCCCGGTGAGAGGCTCCCGCTCCTGCTGTGCTGCTTGCGCTGCCCCGCGCTGCCCGGGCTCCTCCGAGCTGGCTGCTCCAGCCCGAGCAGCCCCGTCCTTCCCCTCGCAGCCTCGCCGAGCGTGCTGCCGGCTTTAGCGCTCCGGTGCTCTTCGCCGGGATGCTCTCTGTCCCTACGGACCCCAGCCCGCCTGCTGATACCTGTCCATTCCCCAAACCCCAGCCGCTCAAGCAGTTGCTTCTGCTGCCCGCACCCTTTCTCTGCCCCGTACGGGATCTCCTCGCACTGCCCCGGGCGAGAAATACGGCTTCTGCATCTGTGGATGTGCTGCTCTTCTTGGTGTCATCGCTAAATTTCTCTCTCACAACTCCCATCGTCAGTTTTTCCCACTGATAGTTCTTCTCCCACCACCCCCCTCTCGACTCACGTCCAGCCTGCCTATAACTTCTCTTTTTTGGCTTTAACTCTCCAGGCTAATTTCAGATCAGGTTTTGATAATAGATATCCCACACACATAATTAATCTAATGGTTCAGATTTCATCTGCATTCTTCTGGCACCTGGCTAATCTCTTTGATGTTTTCTTTCCACTTCAAAGGTGGACTTTTAAGTTTAAGTCTTTACATATTTGTTGCTTCCATTCTATTTGCACCATCCCACATCTATAATAATTTTATCATCCCTTTAGCATTTGTGTTCTTTCTTTGAAAGTCTTCTGTAGCAATTCAGCATCACTGCACTCCTCGGTGATGGATCTTAATTGTGTGCTGTTGTCTCAGGCTCTCTCTGTCCCACACCACACAATTCACTCTGTGGATATTTGCAGTGGTGGGCCACGGATATACTCTTTTGTGTCTTTCCTGGTAAGAACTACTGTCTACCAATCAGATTTGGTTTAATGTGGTACATCAAATTTTTCCAGTCTTTCTCTCCTCTCTTGATTGTGGGGAGCTAACTTATTTGAATACTGCACAATTTTTGCCTCTGCCTTTTGCACTACAGCAGTTCAAGCTTGTCTTCTCAGACTGTTTCAGGACAACCACTGTGTTGAGTGCTGGCACAGCCTCCTTCTGGATGTGGTTAAAGGTTCTCGAGGGGGTGAGGATCATCTAAAATGATGCTGCCAAAGCCGTGTTCTCACTTTCTGCCTATGGCTAATTGCTCCCTTTCTTGGAGCGTGATTCACTCCACCTGACATTAGGCTTCTACCAGAGGCACTAAATCCAGCCTGCTACTTTTTCCTCCAGAGCCAGAGGAGGGACAAAGTCAACTGTGGAAATAGCTAAAACCAACTAAGATAAGAATTACTATTTGGGGTGGCTGAGCAGTGAGCTCAAAGATTGCAGTTAAGTGACTGCTACGATCTCCCCACCCTTCTTATTTCTTTTTTTTCCCCACTGTTTTTTTTTCCTTTATGCAGACTCAAGGGGCTGATGGTGTAAAGACAGTTACATTTTTTGACAGTCATAAAAGTTAGGATTTTTTAAAAACAGAAGCTAGAACTATACATAAGCAGCTGTCTTCTCCACACCATAGTCCTTCCCAACAAGGACTCAGTCAGGTCTAGGAATGTAGTTAGGATTTTGGCTTTTTCCTTCACCACCTAAGATCTGAGTGAAAGGGACTAATTTTATTTTTTATTGCTGTGTGCAGCCTAACGAGTTAATGATTGCTGCAGCTGATTTTTAGGTAGTGCAGTTGTTTCTGCCCTGAGCTAGTGGCTTGCCCTTCTGGCTGGCTTTGCTGCTGCAAGGCTGACTGTAGTGCAGTTCATTTGTGAAAGGGCTCTTAAACTCATGTTCAAAATTTTTTGTTACTGCAAAAATCTAATCAACTTGCTGCTGTTGATTTCTATTTTGCTGCTAGCCTGTTCCTCTCAGGAAGGGGAAACACATGCCCAGAATCAATTTGAGACCATGTCACAGCTGGGGTTGAAAGTCCAGCATAGCCAATGCTAGAAAAGTAAACATTAAGGTTGGGAAGACTTTAGGAGGCAGCTGATGTGCTCAGAAAAGCTCAGATTTCTCTCAAAACTTTCTTATGACTCCAGGCTTACAAAAAGACACCCAAATCTCCTGATCCCTTGAACCACATTCAGCGTAGGCTGTGTTTTCCCTACACCCAGTTGTCAGCTTGAGGGCTAATATGAGTAATGCTCTGAGCCAGCTATAGGGCTGACAGACACATCTTCTTCCACAGTGCCTAAGAAATTTAACATCACTATTGAAGCTGTCAGTCTCTCCTGTGATGGCAGAACTACAGTTCTATTTTTTCTATGTATTCTTGAGTGAAATTGAAAAATAATTAACGTGTTGAAAGGAGCATGTTGAAATGGTTCAGCTATTATCTTTGTTGGCAGACCAGTCACTCTGCAGTGTGACTGTAACTTCTTACTTGAAGAAATCAGCACCAATTAGGAAATGGCCAAAGTCGAAAGGTTTGCTTTTCATGTCCCAAGTCTGGAGGAGCTTGCTGGGGGTAAGTAATGCAATGTGTGACTTTATACAAACTTATAATGTACTCTTCAAACTTATCTTAAAGCTCATACCAAAGTCTTTCTACAGCTATGCAGAATTCCTGCTTTTAGCACACTGAGAGGTCAAGAACAGCACTATTTCTCTATATGTGATGATTTTCTTAGAGCAATGGCTCCTCCCCCAAGCCCCCAAGATATTCAAACACACAGACAGGCTTTCAACCCCTTTAAAACTGCTGCATATGCAGATTTGTGTGCAGGTGAAAGTTTGACTACTACACACCAAACTTCTTTACACATACAGAATCATTGGTCCTCCTCTGCCTTCTAGTATTTTTTTCTTTTTCAGGACTGCTCAAAACATAACTGATAAGGTGCAGTGGGGCATGGCAGATCCTCTTGCTTGAACCTAGTTGGTTCCTCTTTGGTGACTGCCTTAGAACAGGGCTGCAGGAAACATCTCCTTTAGTTTACTTCTTTCTAAAGCCTTTGCAGGATGTGCTCGGAATAACAGAATGGTTGAGGTTGGAAGGGACTTCTGGATTCAGCCCAGTTGCTCCTGAGCTTCTTTTCTTGCCCTAGTAGGAGGACATTATTCCTCCTGGCAGTCTCTCCCCTGCAGCAGGGCTGAAACCCTAACTGGAGGAAACAACACAGGAAAGTCTTCTGTATAAATAAGGAACCACTTGATTTGAGATCACAGAGTGGATGTTCTGTTCTTTAGTTTGAGACACCTGTTAAAGCAGACCCCCAGACATGAAAGAACCCAGACCTTTCAACATAGTATTTGAAGCAGTCTATGTGAAGATAATCCCACACTAAAGGTTTGGAAGTTGTTTCCAAACAATGCACTCATCTAATCCTCCCTGTTGTTTGAGTGACTTTGCAAGTTCTGAGCCTAAAAAACATTGATATGAAGCAAACCAAAAATTTTATATTTGGTTCGTTATCACCCACACTATTCATTATCTGTCATGCTGTGACAGTGGCACTTGCCAGAAAATCTCCACAAAAGCATAAACATGATTGGCAGTATACCCTGGTGGTAGAAATTTCCAGACAGCCAGAGACGGTTTGAGATTATAATCAATTGCAAACTGTCTGGTTAATGTATGTAAAGAACTGATTGTTGCTTCAGCTAAATCTTGCTTCCTCATTTGCTCTTGCTTCATATTTGACTGTGATTGTAATTGCCTGCTCTTTGGAGCAAACCCACTGCTGAATGTGATTGAAGTTTACCCATATTACTTCACATGGTTCTGCTCCTAGTGCTGCTTGAAGCAGTCAGTCAATGTATTTCAATGAAAGTGGTATTTAAATTCTTTAATTAATGTGGCAAATAATTATCTGAACAAACTTTTGCTCCTCTCTGAAGCTCAGAGTAATGTAACAAGTGCCTGCGGACATTTAAATCAATGGAGTTACTAAGGCTAACCATAAGTGATGTATCTTGCAGAAATAAAGCCCAGATACGTTAACTGTTGTTAGAAACTTGTCAGACTCTTGGTAATTTTTCGTTGTTGATAATTTTGCCATTATTCTTTATTATAGTTTTGCAGAAAGGTCTTAAAGAGAACTTTGCTGATGCACAAGTCTCTGTTGTAGACTGTCCTGATCTGACTCAAGAACCCTTCAACTTTCCTGCTAAAGGTAACCTAGCATTCCTTTCTTCCACTAAGACTTCTCCAGTTCTTTCTGCACAATTCTGCTTAGTTTTGATTTCTGAAGATGTTGAGAAAGTTTAAAATGTTTTTCAGGTAAAGGATATACATGAGAGCTACATTTTATTTCTGGATTTGCTTCCTAGTTGATGAATGAACAAGGACAAGTCATTACTAAGTACTTGTCATAACTTTCTTTTCTTAACCTATCATTGTATACCTACTTATTTCATAAGCTTTATTTAGTGTACTGAAAAGCTTTTGAAATTAAGTTATCTTTCAGATGGAGAAATCTTTTACAACCATGCCAATCACTATCTGAACCTAAGGAGTTGTGTTTCCATTAATTTTTAAATTCCTGGCATTCATGTATGTCAATGAAGTGAAACTGTCTTATTCTGCATGGGGTTCATCTGCTTTGACACAAACTGTCTGGAAGTTTTAATGTCATTAAAATAAACAAGTAATGTGTAAAATAAACATGTCATCTGTGCTACTCATCTGGGTTCCCTCTGGCATCAATGTTAAAGAAACACCTCCAGGAGATTATTCATCCCTTCTTAAAATACATATCCAAATAAGTGGGATGAATTGTTCTGAGATAGATTTCAGCTTTGCTAAAATTTTGCAAGTGGAGTCCCAGCAGAGGTCTCTACTCTGTGGTGAGGGTGTTACTGGAGAACTGGCAAATGGAAGGTGTTGTCCACTCTGGCAATTTTTTTTTTGTCCTTAAAGAATGTTATTTTACAACACATTGCATAGCATTAAATCCTACTGTGAATAATTTTAGGACTTGGACTTCTTAAATAGTCTTTAAACACTTTATCTAAGAATGCTAGGGAAATAGTGTTCTCAAGGGTCTGAGACGTTTGAAGAACCAGGTCTTTGGGGGGTTAGAATGCATGCTTATTGAAGATCATTGGGAAAGAGATTTTACTAAGCTAACTGGCTGTATTTTTTCAGGAATCTGTGGAAAGCCTAGGATAGCAGATGTGGGAGGTGTTCCTTACCTCATACCGATTGTGAAGAAAGAAAAAGTGAGTTTTTCCCTGTAGCTGTGCGGTTTATATTTGTCAAAAGAAAAACAATAAACAAAACTAAGGACTAAGAGATACTAGTATCTCAATACTAGGATTCTACACTTGTGAAAGACACTTTTCAGTATTTAATGAGACTGATTCTGATGTGTGTTGTATGTCACAAAATCTAAAAAGAACAATAATTCAGTCTTTGCATAAAATGAGCAGGGAGCATACAGGTAGAATCTACCTTTTAGCAAACCAATGGACATCTACCAAATTTATTATTACTAAATGTTATCTTGTGTTCAGAAGCCATGTTCAACCTAATTATCAAAATTTTAATGAGGGTAGGTATTGTGAATTAAATGCCTCCAGGACTACAGTGAACGGAATGATAATTGCAGATCAGAGCACCACACTAAAATCATAGAATGGTTTGGGTTGGAAGAGACCTTAGAGATAATCTAGTTTCATCCCCTCCTGTAGTGAGCAGGGATGCCACCCACTAGGTCAGGTTGCTCAGGGCCCCATCTAGCATAGCGTTGGACACTTCCAGAGATGGAAGTATTGTTTTTATTTTGCAGGTTTATGACTTAAATACAGTTGCAAAGGACATAGAGCTGCCTGGAGCTTTCATTCTTGGAGCTGGAGCTGTTTCATCCAGAGTTCTTGGAATAAATGCTGAGGTCAGTGTGTAAGTGTGATGGTTCTCAATGAATTCATGGAAGTATTGTAACAGTAGAGCAGTGTCATGCTGGGTATTCCCTATTTACAGCAAAGTATTGAATAAACGCTTTCACACCACAAACACCAAAAACACCTTAGAAGGAGCTGAGATGAGGCTCATCCACTGAGGTGCATAGTCCTGAGATAATAAAGATTAATTTTTAACTTGTAATTCTTCAGGAAGCATGTGATTACCTTGAAGCATGCAAGAAACATGGTTTTTGAAACTGTTTGACAAAGACCTGACCAGAGGTTTTAATTCCAGGATTTAGAAATGCTTCTCAAACTTACTGGTAAATGCCTTTGAAATACTCCCTGTCTTTTGCCTTTTGAATGACGTTTTTTCACCCTTGTGAATTTTAAAGATATCACATAGAAAATGAGAAACTGCAGGAGGGGTAGGAGACAAAAACTATTGCCTATGGAGACTTTGGTTAATTTCAGTTTTTTCAGGAATAAACCTTTAGTTAAACCTTGCTGTCTCCTTTTGAGGATTTCATTGGCAGATGAGATAGTTCATATCAACATTAAATTTGGGCCACTATAATAGTGGTTGTTATGAGAGAGTATTACATAGAATTCCAATACTTGCATGCAGACTATAGATCTGTCCTTCTTTTGTGTTTTTTTTTTAACACTAGCATTCATTTTTATATAACATTAATTATTCAGAAAAAGTAGACTTGTTTTCTGCACCTTTCAGTTATATTACAGTATTATTTTTCTTACCAGTACAGACCTCATCCTGAGAGACAGAGCTGTGTGATGAAGTGGATTTTTTCTTGGGATCATGGTCCAAAGCTTAAATCACATTTATGTGAGCTCAGTTCATTTGGCTGATTCTTACATCTTCTTATTGACTTATTATTGTTTTTCCCAGTTTGTCCCTATTGTTCAAACTAAGAGTGAAAAAAAGCCTGCTGTAAATGGGAGCTACATTGCTCAGATAAATCCTGCAGATAAAGGGTGCCTGCTTGAGAAGTACAGCAGTAAATACACTGATTGTGAGTTTGGACTGTTGGCCAACCTTTATGCCAGTGAGGGCAAACCTGGTAAGGTACGTACTTCCATCTAAGGTGACTCTGCAGTGCTTTGTTCCTGAATGGAAACTCACAGTTCTCCTATCAGTGCTCTGTGATAATAGTAAAGTACTAATTCCACGAGAGAAACATGCAAAAATAAGGAACTGATGCCAGTGATTGAGGGGAAGAATTAGTGAAGACAGAGGCACTTGAAATTTTTGAGGGATAGGTATTAGTTTATTAAAACTTTTCCATCATAAATCATTCATCCAAATCCAATCCAAACTAGCACTGACTTAAGATAATGGTGCAATGTACTTGTGTAAATGAGACATGGGCACTTAGGTAGTTTTTTGCACAAGTGCTTCTCCTGACACAGCCAGTACTAAGAGAGGTGCTGGTAGAACAGTCAAAAACCTGACTGCTGCATGGAAACTGAACAGTCTTCTCTGCTACCTGGTGTTTCTTTCTGACAGAGTGGAAGCCAGCTGGTGGACAGAAGGGAGTCACTGTCTCATGTATGGGTAAATCTCTTGCTGCCCAGCTCTCTTTACAGGCAAAGCTAGCACTGAACAGAACTAAGGAAAAGAGAGTTGGTCACATACTGGAAAGATGCAAGTGCAGCAGCACCTGCGTGGAAGCTTATCTTTTGAAAAAGTAATCTTGGGTTATCAGCTTGGGAGAATTTCAGAATGGCTTTCACAGACCTTTTCAGACTATTGCAGCAGGAGATGGCAGTGACAAACTGACTTTATCTTCCAGGTCATTGAAGTGAAAGCCAATGGAAGAACTGGGGAGCTTAACTTTGTGTCCTGTCTGAGACAAACTTTAGAGAAACACTATGGAGAAAAGCCAGTTGGGATGGGTGGTACGTTTATCATTCAGAAGGGGAAAGCAAAGATTCACATTATGGTACGTTGTTCTCAATGCATTTAACTTTCTTTGTCCTCCTGAAAATAGAAGTATAAATCAGAGTGTAACATCTTAGTTATTTCACTTTGTTTTGTATTTTTCAATATATACATAAAGTATTAGGATGAGCACTGTATTGAACTAAAGAGTTGACATTACAAAATCAGTGTTACAAAACTAGT
The DNA here is from genome assembly GCA_013397245.1 of Thryothorus ludovicianus. Classification (NCBI taxonomy): domain Eukaryota; kingdom Metazoa; phylum Chordata; class Aves; order Passeriformes; family Certhiidae; genus Thryothorus; species Thryothorus ludovicianus. Next base: position 1,024,474 of record VZTB01005695.1, on the reverse strand, counting down.
AATTCTGTTTTAGTTGGCATTAATGCCATCATCTTTTGAAACCTGTGTGCAGATAAAGAACTGGAGAACTATTGTAAAATGAATTGAAATTAAATACATGAACTCAGATGATACTTATAAGAGGCATTAAACATTTTAAAAAATAACTGAGCTTCTAGAATGTACCAGGAGGAAGAGCATCCCTACTTCAGTAGTTCTCCTACTACCTGTGCAGTGAAAGATGCAATATTCTGGTTGCTTCTGTTTCTGGCAGAAACAGAGTGATGGACACTGGTGAGCTTATTTCAATCAAGAAGGAAAGTGAACAGAATTAGTGGGGAGGGAAAAAGCAAAGTTGCTAGAGAAAAACTATCCTGATGCAAGTGTCTTACTTAAAAAGCTTTCATTTTTGCTCTAGCCTCCAGAATTTTCTGCCTGTCCCCTGAATACTGATGAGGATGTGAATAACTGGCTCAAATTCTTTGAAATGAAGGCTCCACTGATTTGTCAGCCAGTAATAGTTTCCAGGGATCCAGTGAGTCTCTTTTTCTCATTTCTAAGTATAGACTGAGACCTGTAATGAATTTTGTCTTGGATGTGATTTTCCTTTCAAGAATGTGAGTGCATATATATATTGTGTTCGACTCTTCCAGAGCTGGGGCAATGATTGAGCAGCTTCTTATTTCTGTGAAGTGTTTGAATTGAGGATAGGTCAGTGTATTCTGAAACCTAGTGGTTGTTCATAGTGGATTAACTTCATGGTTCTGTTCCAGTTGCATGTGTGTAAGTGCTTGCATCCCACACCAGCAGTATAGTTTACACTCACTGTTGGCCACACTGGGAGAAATGTCAAGAGCATGGAAGGTGGTTCAGCCACGTGTTTATGTAGTTCACTTTCATAAGAACTCCCTCTGCTAATGCTGTGTAAATTGAAGTCTGCAAAACCTCATGCTGGAAACTTACCTAGCATCTTTCACAAGCACCAAATTCAACAGCAAATAATTCAGGATATAAACCAAACTGGTTTCAAAAACCATTAAGGTGTTCATAATTAGGAAAACTATTTGTTCCAAAGTAACCAGAAAAACCATAGATGAAAATATACTTTATAATACTTTATAAATAACATAATATAAAGTATTTACAATACTTTATAAATAACAATGCAGTCATAAGTAATATAAAAATGTTTTTTTCCAGAGATAAGTGGGACATACTGTAGACTTAAATATGTTGAAGGGTGTGATTTTATTGTGTCACCATGTGGCAGCTTTTGGCCTAAGGCTAAATTGTACCTTGCCATAATCCACTGATTATGAAAGCCACCATTGGCAGCTGCTCCGTTCAGAACCAATGCAACTTGTGTGGTGGATGCCTCTGGATTTCTCCTGTCTGCATCCACTGCAAGCTCAACAGCACCTGGCTAGGCCTGTGATTTTGGAACTGTTTGAGTGTCAATCCAAAGAGAGCAGTAGATGATGGCATTCCCATGCCATTATTTACCAGTATCCCCTTGCAGCCCAGAAAATGAATCCTCTCCTGGGCTGTGTCACACTAGGTGTGGCCAAGTCAAGCAAGGTGATTCTTTCCCTCATGAGACCCCACCTGGAGTGCTGCATGTAGCTTTGGGGTCCCAGGAAAGATGTGGATCTTTTAGCACGGCCTAAGGAGGGTGACAAAAATGAGCACAGTTCTGGAGAGCTTCTTCCTATGAAGAGACTGGGAGCTGACATTGTTCAGCCTGGAGAAGAAAAGGCTCCAGAAAGACCTTATTGCAGCCTTCCAGTACTTAAAGGAGGCTTTTAGGAAAGATGGAGAGAAATTTTTTACCAGGACATGTAGTGACAAAAGAAGAGACAAGGATTTTAAATTGAAAGAAATATGGAAATATAGGGAAAAAAATGTAGGCTAAATGTGGAGTGCCAGTGGAACAGATTGTCCAGAGAAGATGTGGATGCCCCATCCCTGGAAGTGTTCAAGGCCAGGTTAGATGGGGCTTTGAGTGAGCTGTTTGAATAGCCCATGACAGGGTGGTTAGAATAGATAATCTGTGAAGGTCCCTTTGAACCCAATCCATTCTATGATACATAAAACTGGTGGTGTTGATCTCATGGTTTAGGATATTAGTTGCTATTTTATTCACTGTTCTTCCCATATTCATCTAAGCTGGTGTAGCCCCTTTATCACATGGGCCTGTGACAATTCAGTGCAAAGGGGTTTGATTTCCAATAGGGATTCCTTAGTGTGACTGCATTATTTAATCCCAATGGAAAGAAAGGTGGGGGGAAAAACAAGATTAAAAAGGAGATCTCAGACAGATTAACGCCAAAAGCTGGGGGCTGTCAGGGTTTCTAAGTTCTTTCGTCCTACTGGTTTCACAAGTGTCTTGCAAGTTTTCAGTGCTTAACGTTTGGAGACGTGTGGAAATACGCATTAGGACAGACTATCCCGTGACTTTGAGATGCTGTTCCCATGAGGGCGTTGTTGACGGGCCTCTCTCTGTTGGTGCCAGGGCTTCGACCTGCGTGTGGAGCACACGCACTGCTTCAGCCACCACGGGGAAGGAGGGCACTACCACCAGGACACCAGCCCGGACAGCGTGCAGTACCTGGGCTACTTCCAGCCCGCCGAGCTGCTCTTCCGCATCGACAGGCCCCAGGAGACGCACCTCGTCGGGAGAGACTGAACCCGCGGGCACATCTCATCTTCCTCAAGTACAAATGCTGATTTTTGTAATGCTTTCAATCATGCACACTTGCCAGATTTAAGAATAAATATGAGAACAGTAAGCTGCCGCCTTCTTAATTGTGTCAAAGGGCTAAACTCAAAGCATACGTGTCATTGGAGTTATGACCGAATTCAAACGGTAATTTAACGGCAATGTTATTTTATGTTTTCATTTTGTTTGATTAAACTTCCTGTGTGGCCACAGCTGACGATATGGAACCACCAGAGGTGAAATTATGTTTAGAATGGGATATGAAACCAACTTCTGGTCAAAAATGAGGTCGTAGAATGAAACAGCACCACATTACCGCGCCCGGAACAGTCCCCTCAGCCCCGCGAGGGCCTCCGGAGGC
>VZTB01005695.1:977963-1021224 GCA_013397245.1 Thryothorus ludovicianus | reverse complement strand
GCGCTGGCCCCGCCTCATTCCGAGCGCTCTCCGGAAACGACCGGGCCCACTCGGCACTGGCCCCGCCCCCTCCCGTGCCGCCGGCGCTGGGGGTCGCTCCAAGATGGCGGGCGTGCCGGCCGTGCGCATCAGCATCGAGTCGGCGTGCGAGAAGCAGGTGCAGGAGGTGGGGCTGGATGGCAGCGAGACCTACCTCCAGCCGCTCTCCATGTCCCAGAACCTGGCGCGCCTGGCGCAGCGCATCGACTTCAGCCAGGGCTCCGGCTCCGAGGAGGACGAGCCGGGCTCGGCGGGCCGGCCCTGGGCCGAGCCGGGCGAGACGGAGGATGAGGAAGGTGAGAAGAGCCCCAGGCCGAGCTGTCCCGCCGAGCTGTGGCGGTGCCGGCCCGCAGCTCCGCGGGTGGCTGGGCCGGGCCTGCCTTCCCGTGGTGGGCAGGGCCGAATATTCGTGACCGAGCCCCAGTAAATTGTCCTGGGAAAGGACAACAGCAGATACGATATCGTGTTGTGTTTCGTGCCGTTATGATCCCTCTGTGGTTCAAAAATGAGCCTTACACCATACCTTTTTAAAATCCTTTGGTTTTCCTTCCTTTGTTTTATTTTTAGGGTTGGTAAAGTTTCAGCCATCCCTCTGGCCTTGGGATTCAGTAAGGAACAACTTAAGAAGTGCCTTGACTGAGATGTGTGTGTTGTATGACGTTCTCAGCATTGTGAAGGATAAAAAGTTCATGACTCTAGATCCAGTCGGGCAGGATCCCCTTCCTCCAAAACAAGTATGTTGTACCTAGTTGAGCACTTTGTGTGACTTGATGCTGAAGATTTTATTCCAGTGGAATTTTTTTTTTCTTGTGTGACCAGTACAAAATTTATCAAAATGTTCCATTTGATGTGCTAGTGCAGTGCTTTGAGTAAGGCTGGGAATGGGAGTTGAGGCCAATTTCAGAAGCCTCTTTGCTGAGGCTCTAAGTCAAATGCTACTTCCAACTGTATAATGCTGGAATGAAAGTAATTCTGAATAAGCTCCTGGACATTTAGCTAAAACAACTTATAAACCACTGTCAGTTAGTTTCCAATAATAATAATAATAATAAAATAATAAATAATATTTTGTGAATTAAAGTATGTCGTTGTTGTTGTTGTTGGTACTAGAATCCTCAGTTTCTACAGCTAATTTCAAAAAAGAAGTCACTAGCTGGAGCAGCTCAGATCCTGTTGAAAGGTGCAGAAAGGTTATCCAAATCAGTTGCTGAAAATCAGGAAAATAAGCGACAAAGAGACTTCAACTCTGAACTGCTGAGGTTGAGGCAACACTGGAAGCTGAGAAAAGTGGGAGATAAAATTCTTGGTGATCTGAGCTACAGAAGTGCAGGTAAACAGTAAGATTTTATTGACAAGAATTGATATTTTATGGAATTGTCTTTTTGTAACTGGAAAAATAGATTATCTCATAATAAATAATTTCAATGTGAATTTATTGTATTTACCAGGCAGATTTATGAAGGGAGAACTCTTGTTTTTAAGGGGAAATGTCATTAAAAGTGATTTTAAAGGCTAACTGTGTAGTATTTTACTAAGAATTTGTTCACAAAAAACAACATTGCATTTGGAATGTAGTTGATCTGTTGGCAGGCAGACTCTGTAAATCCTTGGCTTTTATCTATGTTTGGTGTGTAAAGCACTTAAAAAAAATTGAAGAGTGGGTTACATTTTTTTTTAATCAAAGATCAGAAAATCTTAGAATATCTGCAGTTAGAGGGGACCTAAAAGGCTTTGATGCCTCACTCTCTGCTCCCCAGAATTCACACCAGGTAAAACTAAACCATGTGACTAAAGAGTGAGATTGCAGGTAGATTATTATATCTGTTATTCTTACAGTTGAGAAATGATGCCGAGAGTATGCCTTAATTCGTGGATCACATTTAAAGGGGGTGGCCATCCCAGGGTTCTAGAGGCCTTTATGGAGTGACAAGGTGAATAGAGAATCACACAGAACTTGGGGTGTAGGTACAAAGCAGGCATCAGAACTGGATGTGTTGGGGTCCTGTTGTCATTGGTGAGGGAGGAGAAGGACAAATTTAGATTTGTTCATGGAAAAGCTGTAGATGTGCTCCAGGCTATGTATCTTTTTTAGTTGATTTACCCTGAATTAGGTGAATTGTGCCCTGGATGAAAAAGGTGTGTAACAAGGACAGATGTGGGTATCTGCTTTTATCAGTCCCTGAATGACTGGCTAGAGTTATCTTTTACAGTCAGAACATGGTCACAGTTTTAAGACTTCTAGCCAAACATCATGAGAATTCCTTTAAATGAAAAAGGGTGTTATACTTTTAACAACCTGCTTGCAGAACTTCACACATTTACTTTTTGTCCTTTTTTTAACCGAATATCTTTTTTTCCTCCTTCCTTGCACCTAATGACTCAGTTTTAAAAACCTCTTGGCTTCCCCCCATAATTATTCAATACTCTGTGTTAACTTACTGTAAAATATTACACATTGCACAGTGGAGGATTGAGATGCTAATACAGTGGCATGAGCTTTCTAATTTACCTGGGTTTTTTAAGAAGTCATTAAGAAAATTGAATCAAGTGCAGCTCTGAAGATTTGGAGACTCAGAAGTACATATTCTTCCAAAACAGATAGGAGCTTTTTTATTTGCAGAAGATGCTTAATATTTAATGTGTATGTCTTTGTACTTGTTTACTCAGGCTCCCTTTTTCTTCATCATGGCACGTTTGAGGTGATAAAGAACACTGACATTGACCTGGATAAAAAGATACCTGAGGATTACTGTCCTTTGGATGTTCAAATTCCAAGTGATTTAGAGGGATCAGCATACATCAAGGTTTGTCAGAGAAATTTTAATAACCTAGTGGAGTTTTGTTTCAGATTTGTATGTTTGCAACAGAGAACAAACATTAAATACTGTTTTCTCTTGCCTAGGTTTCCATTCAGAAACAAGCACCAGACATTGGTGACCTCGGGACAGTCAATCTCTTTAAAAGACCCTTGCCAAAATCAAAACCAGGTATAGCTTCTAAGTTGTTTTATGAATATGTTCTCAAGGAATGTATTTGCATATGATGCTTGTTTGAAAATTTCAGCATACAGCTGGGAAGAAGAATGAACAAGACGTCCCTTATTTAAACAGAAATTTTCTGTTTGGGTACTGCTTGGGCTCAGGAAATCATACTTTCAAAGCCTGCTTCTTCAGTTTTCTATATGTGTTTATTCAGTTCTGAAACATTATTAGGGTTGTATTTTGAGTATTCTGGAGCCCCTTTTGTTAGACATTAAAAGTTTGAGCTCAGAACTGAAATCAAACCGAGGTGTTGTGTTTGAGTCTGTTACATCCCATTAATTCAGCTGAACTAATGATTGTTCACTCTTAACTCTGCCCAAAATGCATCATTTGTGTCTGTTGCTCACATGTTTTATCTGGATCTGAAACTGTGCTGGTGGTCTGTGTGTTAATTACCAACAACTCACCTGGCAGGTAGTACATTGATTCATTCAATATGTTGCCAGCATGTGAAGTTGTAAGGTTTTTGATTAAAAAACTATCCTTACTCTTTAAAGTTAGAAATGAACTGGCAGGATTTTATTTCACAGTTGTCTGTGATACAGATGCTGGTGCTGTCCTGAACATAGAGTGCTGTACTGTGAGGTGTTTCATATGGTGTTGGGGGTACATTATACAGCTTGTGTGCTTACTCCAGAATCTCACAAGAATTTTGGGCTTATAAACCCTCTGAAAGCACATACATGCACTGAACATTATTAGGTAGTTCAGTAAATTACAACTTGAGCAGAGGTTTGTAAAAAGAGTTCACTAAAGTCCTGGGAGTGTAATATGCTGTTCCATAAAGGCATTGCACTTCTCAATATACATACATGTAAAATTGAATCAAAATTAGTTTTAATTTTACCTTAAAGTACTTGCTTAACTGAGATAAAATTCTGATAATACTCAATGCGGGTATAAATTTCTGACTGCTTTATCTTAGTTATCATACCTGGCTACTAAATAGTATCTGGCATCTGAACAAAAAGATGGCTTCTCTTTGCTCCTCCCTCCTGCAAACATTGATTTTTACTTTTCAGGTTCTGCACACTGGCAGACAAAGCTGGAGACCGCACAGAATGTTCTTCTATGTAAAGAAATTTTTGCCCAGCTGTCACGAGAAGCTGTTCAAATTAAATCACAGATTCCTCACATTGTAGTGAAAAATCAGATCATTTCCCAGCCTTTCCCAGGTAGGAAGCTTTTTAAGACTCTTAGCCTACAATTATTTCCTTAAATACTGATTGATGTAACCTTTTTTAATGCTCTGTCCTTACAAAAGACAAACTCTTTGATTTTCAAAGCTTTTGAAAAACAGATTGTCAACTAATGCACAGTAATTTCTAATGTGCTCTGTTTTCCTTTGTGGTTATGTTTTTTGTCAGCAGCACTAAAAACTATCAGCTGTAATGCCACATGCATGTGGAAGTTTGGAGCTGTGCATAAGTCATTGCCCCTGGATTGAATGTAAAATGAAATTTAAGACTTGAGTTTATGGGTCCTCAGAAGAACAAAAGCAAATGCTCTTCAGTGAGGATAATTAAACAGCATAAAAAGGTGGCTTAGAGTCAGTGGTGAATCCTCTGTTCCTACAAGGGATACACAACTGATTGTATCATGCAACGAATATATTTCTGGATTGCTTAAAATGTGTGTGATGGTTAATCATTCCCTCCTTGAGAAAGGAGTGGGGTCTTGGGCACTTTTCCTTTTGTGTGGGATTCAGTCATAGAAATTGGTGTGAAATGCACCTGTTGTGTTCACAGTTGGCCTGTCAGTGCTTCAGTGAATATCAAGTTTTACTTGCCTTTGGTGCTGTGCTCTCTGCCATCTTTCTTTGATTTTTCTCTGATACGGTGAATACCTGTTGGTAAACTACTGCTTATAAACCATGAAGAAAAGCAGGTCTCAACAGCAGCCTTGAACATTGTCAATGCTCACTTTTTAGAATCTTTTTTCCATCTGCTTTGCACAGGTCTGCAGTTGTCTATTTCTCTGTGTCACTCTTCCAATGATAAAAAGTCACAAAAAGCTGCTTCTGAAAAACAGAATCCAGAGGATCATCTCTATGTTCTGGAACATAATTTGCATCAACTTATCAGAGAGGTACTGCATCTATGGCTGAAGTACTGAAGAGTTTTTGGGCTTTTTTTCAGCTTTCTGCCTAGTGTGTGTTGTGCTGAGTGCCACTAGAGGCCAGTGCTTCTCCATCCATTTGTGGAAGGCAGCCTACTGCTTGGTTTCCGTGGGTGTGGGTGGTTTGGGAGTTTCAGTTAATGCTTTCCTGGAATGCTAGTTCTTTACTTAACCTCAGACCTGGCTGCTTACTTCAGAAAAGCCATGCCAAGCTTTCCCAGTAGAGTTCATCAGTTCTGCCTTTTTTGTTGTGTCTAATAGTGCTTACCAAGCACTGTCAGTGAGCATCTGGTAGGGTTGTACCCTCATGAAGGAATAATCAATTGCCATAATAGCTTTGTTTATTTTAAGGTCCACTTCTCTGCTTCAGCATTTTAGATTCTTGTATAATCTGGCAGAATAACCTGGGGTATGAGGCTGAGGTTCTTGTCTCTTCAGGAAAGAAGCAGTTTTGCATCTCAAAGTGGAATTGAAACCATGTTCACCTCCTTAGAGCATGGCTCTGCAAGTCACGCAGTCTTGTGGAACAGTCCAGTATTTTAAACACTGATTAACAGTTCATGAAGCTTTTGCCCACCTTTCCTGTGGATTTCCTTTCTTTACTTTGGACATATTGCTAAAATATTTTGTACTTTTTTTTTGTCGAAAATGTTTCCTTTCTTTTTAAGTGACCATTCTTTCTGTCTCTGTAGATCTGTATAAAGAAGACTGATTAGTAGGAGCTACTGCTATGCTACCAAATTTTTCTTAGGTAGCACTTTTTATTTAAATTACTTTCTATAAGGTTTGAAAGACATATAAATGGGGGAAGCAAAGTATGAAAACCTGTCTTTAAAGTGCTGTCAGGTTGATAAAGTTAACAAGCTGCACTTTTTGAAAGTATGTACACTCAAAAAACCTGATGTGAAGCAACATATTGTAGTATACATGGTATTTCTTGCAGATTATTTGGTCCCTTCCTTTTATAACATCTCTTGGTTGTTGCAGTGTCACAAGCAAACCCTGAGCTCGACAGTGATGCCTCATCCGGCTAGTGCACCTTTTGGCCATAAGAGAATGAGACTTGCAGGGCCCCAGGCTTTTGATAAAAATGAAATCACTTCTTTACAGTCAAATGAAGGACTTCTGGAAAAGATCATAAAACAGGCAAAGCATATCTTTTTGAGACGAAGGTGGGTCACAGGATACTCTGTTACTGTAACTGTGTGCCATTATGATCTATTTTAAGTGTTCCTAAAACTAGCTGCTGTTTCCTTCACAGTTAATACAGTCTTTTTATGTAAGTACTAAGAACCAAAAATTATGAAAGAATATGAGCAAACAACATTCAGCTAGTAAAAAGAAAAAATACCAGATTTCTTTGAGATCTCTGTGACAGTTCCAGCATAAACTGCTGATAGTTGTCCCTACTTATCTCAAACTGCATCAATCCTTTTTTAGTATTCTTTGCAGTGCAGTAGCTGATACTGAGTAATACCACTTCAAAACTGCTGCAGAATGTATGAGAAATGTACACAATAAACAAGTGTACTTCATTAGCACCAGAACAGTGCTGAAATAGAATTTGGATCCACATGTTTCTGTTAAATCTAATAACCTCCTTGCTTCCTGTAAGCAAGATAACAGCATGGACTGCCTGGATTATTGTGTGTGGAATATGGCTTTGTGTTCTAGAACTGCTCGAACCATTGACAGTCTGGCGAGTCGCATTGAGGATCCTCAGATTCAGGCTCACTGGTCCAATATCAATGATGTTTATGAATCCAGTGTTAAAGTTCTAATAACTTCTCAAGGATATGAGCAGATATGCAAGTAAGTATGAGAAAGCATGTCCTTTTAGTTGTAGAAGCATGAAGCAAAGGCAACTTGTGTTCACATTGTGCTTTAAAGGTTTAGATTCTCTTCAGACAGACAAGTAGGAGTCCATTATTTGTGTATGTTTGGGTTTTTTTTTTCCTGACTTCACTGGGGGGGAATGGTCACCTTAAGAAAACTTCACCCAGTTTACCCTTCAATGAAGATATTTAGTACATCTTTAATTAATACAGTTTCTTTTCCGAGAAAAATTTAAGATGAGAGTGGACACTTGGTGGGGAGGAAGTTACTCTGGGTGGAGATAACTGAATACAAAGTATCATTTGATATGCTAGATTCTAAACTTCCAGTCGGGTCATGGAAAGCTAATCAGTGCTCAGTCCTAGCTTGGTTGCATAGGTACTGAAATGGAACTCATGTAATTAATGCAATAATTATACATGTTGCTACCGAAATATGAGATTTCATGTTCCAGAAATAAATGCCTGCAGACTGGCCAGCAGTGAATTCATTAATGCATCAGCGGTGGTTTTTTCCTTTTGGAGCCACGCTCTCTGGCTGTGACCACAGCGTGGGGCAGCCTACAGTCATTGGTGCATTTCCAGTCTTGGTTCCAGAGTACATAATCTGCCCAAGTATTGTCTGTAGCAGAGAAAACACCATTTTCCCCTGCACAGCTGGAAGGAAATTTGGGCACAGGGGCAGGTAGGGAGCTGCAGGGCTTCCTTGACCTGAACAAATGGTAGGCCAGGTCTGGGAGCATGCCACAGAATATGTCACCTGCCAAACAGAGGGAGCTGTTGGGGTGACTGATGAAACTGGAATGTTTGGAGTTGCTACCACATTCTGCAGGCTTTGCACCGTCTGTCTTAGGAATTCTTGTCAATGACTGGGTGGGATTCTGTACTCTTAGTTTCCTGTTTTCGTAAGTGTTTTAATGCTTTCTGAATAACTGTGGATCTTGTCTTCAAAGATCCATCCAACTACAGCTGAACATTGGAGTTGAACAAATCAGAGTTGTGCACAGAGATGGAAGAGTTATTACATTGTCCCATCAAGAGCAAGAACTGCAGGATTTCCTTTTATCTCAGGTAGACTCACATATGTTATTCTTCCCTTTCACATGATGCTTGGGAAACAGAAGAAGTTAGAATTTCACTTTGATCTATGTAGAAAATATTAAAAAGTTCAAATTAAGATAGTGAAGATGAGAAGCTGGATGACTGAATTTTCACTGTGTTTGTGTGGAATCTTTAGCAGCTGTTACTAAAATATATTGCCATTTTTTACTACGGTCAGTAGTCATAATAATTTTTCCCTCCCATTTAAAATGCATTTCTTTATGCTGCACATTATGGGAGAAACAAGTTGGTGGTAATCACAGCAGACAATAAAGTATTCTATATATGAAACTTATTGTAGCCAAGTTCTTAATGAACCCACAATTAGTGTCATTTCAACATTGTCTGTTAATGCTCACTTTGCATCTGTTGTTACTAAATCAGAGGATACTTGAATGAACTCTATTTTCTTAATTGCTTAGAACAACGTGTTGGTTTTATCCAGAAGTAACAATCTCCCCACTATGCATTATAAATAGTCAAAATACAGGTCTTTAATAACAGTGGTTGGCCTGTTGCAGTTATATAAAACTCCATGACACAGAAAACAAGTCAAAACAGATTCTGCTGAGGTCGTGTCTTTTTGGTCAAGTGTTGTCAGACTTGTTCACAGAGAGCTGCTGAACGGTGCTGGATACTTCCTTGTTACAGGGGTTAAGTCATGATACAGGAAAACAGTAGCATTTAAACTCCTAAGCTGTTAGAGCTCGGTGCTTACACTTGAGCGTTAATGGAGATAATAATGCATGTGAGAACCTCAACTTTTTTTTTCTGAATTTTCTCTGCTGATACTTTCTCATATTTGTATATATTTTACAGCAGAAGTCTTGTTTCTGTTGAAAGACAGGATTGTTTACAAATTAATTTTTTGAGACCTAAATAGAGATCTTTCTAAATTAAAAGCAATACTTAAATAAAATTGCTAAGCACATACACCTATGAAAAATTCACTTAACTGTGAATTCCTAATTTTAATGGAAAACAGACTGATTAGAGATCTAATAGACAGTCTTGAAACTTGGTAGTGCATCTTCGAATATGAAATGATGACATTAGTGAATGATTAAGTCCTTTTAATAGAGTGGTCTTCTGTCTGTGGAGGAACTAGTCTAAATTCAAATAACACAAAGCACCACCATCATATGAAAAAAAGTTCCTCTGAAAGTAGAGAACTTAAAGTCACTTTTATAAATAACTGAAAACAGAAACTGGCTTGCTAAACCCCATAAGCAATTCTTCCTGTGGTCTGCAAATATTGACCAGAAAACAAACCTCTTCTTATGTTTCAGATGTCACAGCATCAAGTACATGCAGTTCAGCAGCTTGCAAAAGTTATGGGATGGCACGTGCTGAGTTTCAGTAACCACGTTGGTCTGGGGCCGGTGGAGAGCATTGGCAATGCGTCGGCAATAACTGTAGCGTCACCAAACGGGGACTATGCCATTTCAGGTAGTGCTCCCTCTTGCCAATAGATGTCAAATCTTTCTGAGAGTGTTTGTAGAGTATTTCACTATAAATTGATACTGTGCTCTAGAAGTCTAGAGACTATCTCATTTGTGTATGGAATTGACATCTAAGTAGAATCAACACCTTGCCCAGGAAGCCACTTAATAGAAACCTAATTTAATTTACACGGGCTTGAAAATATTTCTTATAGTTACCATGGAAAATTATATATATTCTATAGTATGTATTATAGTAATACATTATTTAAATCCGTTGTTTTGCTAAATATTATATAAATATTTGTTTTTATAATATATAAATAGTATATATTATTATGTATTATTATTAGCATAGAAAAAAAATATTACAGAAACCATCAGGATTCTTAGAGAAGGGAACAAGATAAACAACAGGATCACAACTCCAAACTTAGGGAGAACAGAGTTTGGTCTCTTTGGGGATCTTCTTGAAAGAATCCTATGAAATATGATCCTATGGGATGGAGAAAAGAGGGGTCTGGGAGTGCTGTTTGATTATTATTTCCAAGGGTCACCTCTTTAAAGTTCAAGAATGGTCATTCCTAATGTTCAGGAAGTTGTGCAGGGGTGACAGAAGACCTGTGTGTATGAACAAGGAGCTCACGACTAAACTTGTGACATGGGAAGGAAGCTCTAAGAGATTATAAGTAGACCTGGGAGGGATGTAGAGAGACTATCCTAGCGTGCATTGGTAAGGATAGGAATCTGATGAGGGATGTACAGGGCAGCAGAAGAGCTTCAACAGGTGTGTCCACAGCAAAGGAAGGATCAGGGAAAATGTGTGACTGCTGTTAAACAGGGAGGGTACCTGGTAGCACAGGACATGGAGGACGCCAAGGTACTCAGTACCTTTACTTTGGCCTTGAGATTGGCCTTCAGAAATGTGACACCCATGGGAAATTTTGGAGCAAAGATTCAGCCTCAGTGGTGGAAGACCAAGTTAGAGAACCTTTGAACAGATTTAGACATACACAAGTTCATGGGACCAGGTGGGAGTCGGTTGATGTCACTGCAAGGCCATTCTTGATCATCTTTAAAAGGTCAGGCTCAGGAGTGGAAGAAGGCAAATATTACATCCTATATTCAGGAAGGAAACTGTGGGGAACTACAGTGTGATCAGCCTCATTGCAATTACTGTGAAGATAAGGAGGAAAAAAAATAGTCTCAGAAGAAATTTTCAAACATACTGTGGAGAACGTGGTGATGGGAAGTTGTTGGCATCAGTTTATGAAAGAGAAATTATGTTCAATCAGGCTGATAGTCACCTCTTTATAGAAGGTTAGCTTGGTAGATGAGGGAAAAGCTAGGTGGTACTTCTCAGACTGTTTATTTAAGAAGCCAACACACACCACTCCCCAGTGTGTAAACACGTAAACCCATCCAAGCTAATGAAACACCACCACCCCTCCACCAGTCTCACAGAATTTTGTGATTAAAAGTAACTGCCTAGTGACTTAGATCTTGTCTATTTGAGATAAATCCACTAGAAACAATACATTTTTCAACAGAATAGTGGGACATACCTCCAAGGAAAGAATGAGCAATGAAGTGTTTGTCCTTCCTGGCATCACTGGGGAAAAAGAATTGCATTTGTAAGGTGTACATTTTGGGATTTATTAAAAGTTTCTCTGTCTTGATCTAACCAAGAACATGCAGTGCTAAAGCAAGAAAATCAGAGAAGTGATTTTTGAAGATATTTAGTGCATTTTTAATTAGTACAGTTTCCTTTCAAAAAAAAAATTTTAAAATGACAGTGGACACTTGGTGGGGAGGTTTACAAGACAGGAGAGAAAATGCAGAGAAGAAGCTTTGAAAGAGAAAGGAAGGGAATTTCCCATATTTGCTTTCAGCATGTTTGGAATTGAGTAGGAGTAAAGTATAGAATACACAAGGAAAAATATTTAATATGAGGAATTCATACAGTGTAAAAATGCTCACTGCAGTCTCCTTTCACCACAGTACGTAACGGTCCGGAAAGCGGCAGCAAAGTCATGGTTCAGTTTCCACGGAGTCAGTGCAAGGATCTCCCCAAGGGCGACGTCCTGCAGGACAGCAAGTGGAATCATCTCCGGGGGCCGTTCAAGGAAGTGCAGTGGAATAAAATGGAAGGGCGTAACTTTGTGTATAAAATGGAACTCCTCATGGCTGCCCTAACTCCTTGCTAGTGAAGTGTCAGCCTCTCTCTCCGTGCAGTGATAACTGCCAGTACAGCAAAGGGAAATGGGAACTATGGGCCAATACAAGAAAGCAAAATCAAATTTATTTCCTGTACAGAAATACCCATTTTGGTATTTGTAATGAAGTCTTTTTCAGTGGCATATAAAATACATACAATTTTTGTAAAAGTTCCTTTGAGCTGTATCTTTGAAAATCGCTCTGTCCAGAGTGACATAGATGAGTAATTAATGTATTTTTTGTTTATAAAATTAAATTTGGTAGTCCTTGAGTTGAGGCATTCTTGAGTTGGAATTTGTTTGTACATTGGTAGGGATTCTGGGTGACCCCTTTATTCCTGGGAAATATGTTTACTTGGCAGTTTAACTCGAGAGTGTTACAAAGTCACTGCCTGTGGGAAAAGTCTTTCATGTCTGATGTCATCTGCTCTCCTTGTTTTTTGGCCTTGTTTTTTGCAAGAATATAGAGGCAAGGGTCTTACTTGGCTTACAAAATTCTGGCAGTTTGAGTTCATGGGTGACTTGTAACTTAGAGACTGGATAGAAGGAGGTAACTCTCATGCAGTAAACCTCCACACTTGCACATCTGGGTCTTTCTCCTGCATTCTCCATGATTATCATCCAGAGAAATAATAGTATGTTCCTGAATATCAGCTCTTGAGTTCTTTCAAAATAAAAAAGTCACATTTTTTGTATTTTTTATTTCAATTGTGACCTTCTTTAAACATACAGTGTGGTGTTCAACAAAGCTTTCATTTTGTTTGGTACTTAAGTGCTAAGGGTCTTTTTGCAACCTGTCTGTGTGAACTGGGTCATATTCATGTCCATATTGTCTTATGATGTGTCTGTCTGTATGTGTGTGTATATATATATATATATTAACTTCTTTCACATAAACATATTTGAACATCACAATTCCATGGTGACAGTTGTTATTTTGTTATGTAACTGTAGGAAAAGAAGCAGCAGGCTGCTCCTCAGCATGTATCCAAAGCAGTTCTTGTACTTACATTGGTGTTGGCCAGCACAGAGCATCTTGTTTCAGTTCCTGGAAGTACTTGCTTCTGTGTGACTGAGCTAAGAGGGAGAAAGGGTTTTCCTTTCAGGGCCTCATGTGTTCTCCCAGACAAGTAGCAAAAAGTAAAAGCCCTAGTGGAAAATAGTCTCCTGACCTTGAAACAGGACTGAGCCTGCTGTAACCCCTGTGATGCCAGGTCCTGTATTGCTGTGCCAGCAGACACTATGATTACAGGCAGAGCAGGGGGTGTTCCTTGGTGAACAGTTCAGCCAACAGCCTGATGGATGTGTTCATGCATCCACCTAGCTGAGGCTGTTCTGACTCCTGCCAACACAACAGATCTCTTATTAATAATTAGATGAGTCTATGAAACTTGAATATGTCTTTACACTTTATTGTTCTTAACCTAAACTGACAGATCTGCATGTAGCAATAGCATTTTCATCAATAAGTTCTTTGTTACCAAGTAATCAGATCACTGGAGCTATTTCAGTCTCATGGTTGCAGGACTTCTCTCCTGAAAAGGACACCTCCTGTGTTGCAGAAGGGCAAGCTCTGCATGCTAGCATGGAAACACTTGTCAAGACTTCTAGGTCTAGCTGAAAAAATAATAATAATAATAACAAAAAAAGAATTATTAGACATCTGCTCAGCCTGTGTTTTGGTGTTAAATATACAGGGATTCCTAATTCTAATGGAAAACAGACTGATTAGAGATCTAATAGACAGCCTTGAAACTTGGTAGTGCATCTTCGAATATGAAATGATGACACTAGTGAATGATTAAGTCCTTTTCAATTCATTGACAAAGCAATCTGGTGAACTTGGACATCTCTTTAATTTAAGTTTAAAAGTAAAATGCCTTAATCCTTTTGATCATCTAGAATGCTCTAAATAATAAATTTGCTGCTGTTCTGCAGGGAGTTTACCAGTGTAGTGAGAACAGCTATTAGTGTCTGAATTTCTACTGTAACAACTTCCATAAGATTTTAGATGCTCCAGGGTAGCAAGACTGCTACTGTTTAGCCCCGTGTTCTGTACCTCAAATATTGACATTAATAATGCATATTGACAAACAATTTTCAGGAAAATGTGAGGGGGTTTTTTTGTTTTGTTTTTTTTTATTATTATTAAGTAATGTTACCTGTGTAGAGTAAGCATGTTAAATTGTGGGTAGCATTTCTGGGTGAGGAACTGTCTACAAGGAAAGTTATATCCAGGCTAACTACTGGATGTTCTCCCTGAACACTGTTTGTGTCCCTGCTGTTCATACAGGATATTACTGCCGAAAAGTGAGGGTGGCACCACGTTCAATAGCCAAGGATGGGTGCCTAAAGTTGCAGTGACTTCAGCCAAGCTGAAAGAGGTAGAGCAACTGGGCTAGTTGTAAACTTCTTTTGTTGTAGTACATATTAAACTGAAGAATTTTAAGTGTTCATTTCCTACTTTCATCCCAGCTTTCAAACATTATGGTTTGAATGTGTGTGACTTCTGCAATGACAGCAGTGCACGGGAATGGTCATTCATGTCTGGATATGTTTCCTGACTTCCTCTGGCAATTGCAGTGTTCAGGTCAGTGTTAGCAGATAATAGTGGTTTTATGTGTAAGCTGCACATTTTGTACTTTCCAAGTCTGGCAGGGCACCTGCTATATATTCAGCTCAGCCTAATACCTAGCTTCTCATTCCAAGTGCTTTAATGATTTTTGCATTAGAAGTCTAAGATTCCTCTAAAGTCTAAGATTCAAGGCTAAAAATAAACCCCTAACAATGTTTTCCATATTCTATAAACATACTTTAACAAGTAGTACAAGTTTTGTGATTGAAATAGATGCACTTAGAGTTTCCCTGTAGTCAATGCTTAGTTCACTCAAAGACAAAAAGAGGGGTAATACACCTGTTTAAAGGAGAGAATTGGAACAAACTGTTACTTGTCTGTGCTGTACCTGATAACTATTTTATTTCTCACATTTTTTAATTTGTTCTAGATGTGGGAAGGAGCAAACAGCTGAACCTGGTACCTCAATTTATGAGTGGGAGAGAGGCCCTTTGTACTACAAATGGCCAGCTGAGTATGAGATGGCTTCAAGGTATTGTGCACAGGGTGCTTTGGCTTGTTTGGCACCTGCCTGCATCATTATTCTCTTGGTGAGAAATTCCCTGCATGTTTTTCCAAATGGAGACCATAGTACCTCTGCACTTGAGCATCCCAGTCCCTGACCTGAGGGAAAGCTCTGTTAGCCTGTCCTGTAAAAGGTTTTTGCAAACAAGTGAGACAAAGTGTTAGAAAGGTAGAAGCAGCAGTTTGACTCAAACAGCCACATGGCAATCTACAGGCGCAGACTAGTCCATGGTGTCTTCCAAGTTAAAAGTTTATTTCACACTGCAAAATTCTCATTACAAAAGCAAAACAGGATAATTTGGAACTCAGTCAGTTTACTGCTTTCACACTGACAAACAAAATGTTCCACCCAACAGATTTACATGTGGAGAATTGCAATACGTGCAATATGCAGATTCAAGAAAACATTAGTTGGGTCACTTCGTGTTTTCTTACAACATAGGGAAAGCAAAGGTGGCTTTTCAACAGGAGCAGTTTTAGAAGTGTATTTGTAAATATTTCAAAGGAATGCTGTTGTAACTTCTCAGATGGATTGTTCATTACTGGGGTAAGTTTTCAAATGACTTGACATCTTTTACAACAAAACTGTTTAGTACTTTGCCACTTCACTGGTGTTGTGTATCAGTATTTTATCTGACCCCTCTAATCTTTATAGACACTGTCTTCTTTAGTGCCTGCCTGCCTGCACTGTTCCTTGTACAACCACCTGCTCTAGTAATGTCATAAAATGTGTGTTAACATCCATCCTGGGGCAATGTAAACAACTGGAAACCCAAGCGGGAGAACTTTGACCAGCTCAGCATTCTTTCAAAGTCGGTTTTGCCTCATGAAAAATTGCAGTTTGTCTTCAGAGCTTCAGGAAATTCCTTACACCCAAAAGTAGCAGCATAGGTGCAATAAACAGGATTCAATGCTTGCAATTAATTTTTTAATGTAATACTGTAATTAGATATTTAATTTATTATGTTGATGGATGCTAATGACCACTCTGTCTGTAATAGGAGACTTGCTGTATCCAAAATGCAGGTGTCCTTCAAGACCATGATAATTTCCTTTATGGGTTGATCTTAGAGGTTTGGTTGCTTGGTTGGTTGTTTTTAAGAGTGGTTGAGGCTGTCGATTTTATTAGCTAGCCACAAAAATGTGTTCATGCTCAGCATGAAAGCATACTCTTTCTTACTCTGACCTTGACTAGCAGAACTGAAAACAGGTCAAAACAGTTCCATCAGACACTGCTGAATTAACTACGTTGCAAGCAGGATATTTCTGCAGTAGTCACAAACATTTTACCTTCTAGGTTTGTTCTTGCTTTCTAGGCCAATGCTTTCTCCTGAGGTAGAATTGTTATTTTTGTTATGATACAGTCCTTGGCTAACACTCAGTAGTTTCCAGTTCAATCTCTTCTGTTGTACTTGCTGTAAATAAAAGGATACTGTTATTGATTGGCAAATGGATTGAAAGGCCAACATTCCAAAATTAACTGTGCCGAGACATTTTTAATTTTTTAGCATTAGCTCAAGCTTGCTCATCTAAAATTAGGTTTTAAATATGTATTTTCAAAATATTTAACCGCATAAAGAGTTTGTCACAGTCTTCAAAGTGACAAAAATTTCTGAAGGCACAAAGAAAACTAAGTCCATAGGGCCCGTTCTTGAATCTCTCTTCATTACTTTTGAAAGGAGAGCTCTTCTGAGATAGAATTGGGGCAGAAATTAGGTCTCTGCTTTGGACCATTTTCTGGGAGATTACACAAGTTTCTAAAACTGTGCTTTCCTGAACTCTGCCATATGTTACATGAATATGTCTATTCAACTCAGCTCTGTGGGAGGATTGGCTTCAGCTGGAGGAGGAGGCTTTATCAAAACAAAATCCTGTATATTCTGGCATGATAGGAAAGTTTTCAGTAGCTACAGAAGCTTGTGAGTGGTGTATGCATCGTAAAAACAGCAGCAGCCCTTAAGAGCTGTAGTTGAGCAACAGAAAGGAAGAAGCAGCTCAAACCAAGTTGATTTCTTCTTCTATTAGGTTTTGCAGAGTTGACATGAAGTCTGGGCCATGAATCTTTGGATGCATGAGTGTCTGTGTTGATCTAGTAAAACCCTGATAGCTAGGCTGCTTGTTGTAATGGAACACTTACTGTAGAAGAAATACAGACCTTTTACCTAGAGGGCAAGAAACCACGGGTGGATCTACACTTAAAAAGAAGGGAGGTAAACATCTGGAAAATTTTGAAGTGGTAAAGGAAACCTCCCATTTCAAAGATGTGCCTAAGAACTGGATCCCAGGCCCATAATGTGCACCTTGTCTTTCTGCCTAGACCAAATATCTCTGGCGGTGGCTTAGAAATTTCTTCTCTAATATGTCCCTTCAGTGTAGCCCTTGTGTTCCCTTGATCTCCTTTTCATGACTGTCTTCAGTGTCAGGTTTTGATATTACTCAGTAGTTGTTGGAGTCTGCAACTGGGTCAAAAGTGAACAGATGAAGAGGGAGTTTGAGAGGAGGAGATACAGTGGGGGCCACTCCCAAGGGTCATTAGAATATTTTCCCCTTGGATACTTCCTGATGATGTGAATTCAGAGAGTTGCTGGTGCTCTTGACTTTGTCTCCTGCCCTTTGATGGGGGGTTATTGCAGCTCTGGCCTTTTCTCCCCAGGTTTTGCAATAAGCAATATTGGGAAGTATTTTATTATTTCTAATGTGAAACATATAAGGTGGATGTCCTGTGGATTGTTCTTCAGCTAAACACCTGTTAACTCAGTTGCCTCAGCTAGTAAGGAGTTAGAACAGGATAACTTCTCTGAGCCCTTCAGTTTTGTTTCTCAGTGGCCCTGCTTAGCACCTTTATGGTACAAATTTTAGGCTCAAATTTCAGGCTTGAAGACCCTACACCCTGACCACATTTTAAGAGAAATACCTGTTAGTTTGTGTGTTGTCTTCTTCTGAAACAGATGCAGAGATTTATTACACAGCCACATGAAGCAGATTAGAATGGCCGATACTGCAGCGAGAAATGCGAAGAGAACTGCTACAAAATGCAAATCTTCATAGATAATCTCTGTAGGGAAAATGGAAAAAAAATAGTATTATAAAATTGATTACAAGCAGATTGATGCTTAAACACAGGGTAAAGCCAAGAAGTCCAGTGTACCGTAAACATTGACTATGATGGTGCCATAGGCATTGGTTCCATGCTCCTCTGTTACAGTGACAAAATAGTAGCCGGCATCTCTCATGCCCACATTCCGAAGCTGTATAGAGCCATTTTCAAAAGTAGTCACTCTGTCCTTGTAGACCGTGGATATGTTGACATAATTCCCACTTCTCCATTCAACAATGGGGGTGGTGCCCCAGCTCGACACATGCTTCCACTCAATGGTGGCCACGCCTCGGCAAGAGTATTCAACTGAGAGGAGGATGTTTTGTGCCACTGTTGCATTGATGTTGGGCTGTGGGACAACTAAGGATACTCCTCCAGGAGCTGAAAGACAAAGGAGAGTGATGAGTCTTGAGGTGATGCTGCACCAACTGTCCAGGGCAGGTTGGGATCTCTGGATCCCAGTGATTCATCCTACCTATCTCAGTGATCTGTTTCAAGAAAGGATAGATTATGCTTTTCAGTACCTTTTTCTTTCTGCTTTCCATAAAAGTAACATACATACTTGAAAACTAAATACACATTTATAATTTGTGATAGCAAAAATGCTTCCACCATAGAGGACGCATAATTGCATGTGTTTCAATGTTTTAACACCCACATAGAAAGGGACTTTGGATAAGTGTAACATTTTCTGAAAACTGAGCAATGTTCTTTTGTTCATCAGTAACTGGCATTCATTAAAAATCCTGCATTTATATGGAAAATTTAGTCACCGTGTCCAAGGTAATCTATCGTATTCATTAACTATCATCCCCCAAAAGCAAGAACTGTAGTGGGCATAAGTATGTGAAGTCTTGGCAAGGACTTTGTCATGTTTTCAGGATCTGTAATCAACATTAGAAATAACAGCTTCTTAAAGGCGCTCACTTAATAAGCCAGTGCAGATAAATCACATGTAACCAAAGGTATGCAGTTTCATGAGAAGCCAGGAACTTCATGTTCCTGATGATATCTGGGCAAAAATGCATATACAAGAATATTTAATTCTCACCTACTTCCTCCTGATGTGATTATGGAGCTGTTCATGACACAGTGAAACTGAGCCGATGGCTTAGTTTAATGTGTAACTGCAATAATTTCTGTTTGCATTTGGTGTTTCTGCATGAAGATTTGGATGAACACCAACATCAGAGTTTTAACTGGCATACATTTTTTCTTTTTATTAGTGGCTTATTTGAGACCCTTGGCTAAAGACTGAAATCCTGTTATCTACCCACAAAAATCAAAGCAGACGAAAGGCAGATAAAGCACAGAGTAAGGCTGAATGCCTTTTCCTGGTTTGGCTTGGAGCAGCTCACCTGCTCTACTTCCTTACTGTGGGAACAGGCTGGCTGCAGGAGCAAAACAAAAAAAGAAATGCTGACCTGTAAATGTCTGTAACCCCGTGGGGGAGTGAGAATGAGACCCTCAGCTACACTGAATGAATGCAAAGCAGGACACCTGGGGATGATCCTGGAGGTTCTGCAGAATCTTCAAGGGTCAGAATGATTAAGAAAGGCAAAGAAAAAATATCCAAGGGAAAAAGAATATTTTTTTAAAAATCTTTAAAAAAGAGCCCTCTATGGCCAAAACTCCACAGCCACCACAAATGGAAGAGATGGGTGAATTACAACCTGACTTCACTGTATTTGGGATCTGTAGCAGAATTCACTAACTCTGCTGGTCAGGGTAAGGTAGGGGAGCTCAAGAAGCCAGCTCAATTCCCAGGCTCTCATCTACAGTACCAAATAGGATGTAGGCTTTTTCCAAGAAAACACTCCTGGGCTCCCCCCTTCATGAGCATTGTCATGCTCATGCTGCCCAGTCCCCCTGCAGGAACATCATTCTTTCCAGGCAGCTCAGTGCATCCTCAGCTGAGCTGTGGTCTGCTGTTCAGCCCGTGTGCAGGAGAGACTAACCAGAGCTGTGAAAACGAGGTTTGTGCCAGCTACAGAAACAGAACAGCCGGGAACCTCTGGTAATCGCTGCAAATTGTTCCAATTGTTTTGTGTGTTTATATAAAGGCCTTTCCCACTGTTTCTGACCAGACAGAAGCTGAGTGTCTCCCTTCAGTGACCCTTTCACGTTTTTATAGAGGTTTTGTTTTGAATATGTGATTACAAGGTAAATGTAAAAAAAAAAGAATTTAAATCTTTCCATTAAACAATTTGCAAACATGTTCTGTCCCCATCTGGCATGCAAACTGAAAAAGGCAGTGCAGTATCTAACCATTCAAAGCTATTTTTAGTAGGCAGTGTGCCTAGATCACCTGAACCGGTCTAATCCAACAGAGCCGCACCAGGCTGGAGAGCAAACATCACACCCACATGCAGCGCCCTACGCAAGGCGACTGCTCTGCTGCTCGCAAAACCAGCCCCTTCACACACACCCGGCAGAACACGCACCCAGGAGAAGGGCGTGCAGGGGCTGCTCAGAGCTCACTGAGTTTGCCGTCCTGGCACGCTGCTCCACTCCGAAGTATTTGCCGGGCCCAGAGTCCAAGCGGGAAGTGCGGCTCTGCGCACCAGACCTGGCTGTGGCAGCGCAGCAGGGCCGGCGGAGTGCCGGGCGGAGAGTGGGAAAGAGCAGGGCTGGCCGCGAGGCGCAGGAGCTCTGAGCTGGGGGGACAGCTCTGAAATGTTTCAGGCTTCTGAAACCCTGCGGGCTGTTTCGCCTCCCTTCGGCGTCCTGCTTGTTCGTCACTTCTGCAGGTGGAGTGACTCGCCGGCGGCACCGGCAGCCCGGTGCCCAGGCGAGGGTGGGGCTGGCAGCGGGCTGGGCTCCTTCAGGCCGCTCTGGGAGAGGACCGGGCGGCTCTCGGCCCCATCCCCACTCACCCCCGAGGGGCGCTGGGTTGGAACCCACCTTCCCTCCCCATGAGCCGCCGGGCTCCCAGCGTGACCCGACTCCTCTCGGGCTGACTAACCGGCGTCGTTCCCCTCTCCACGCCTTGTCCCCTTGGTCGCTGGAAAAGCAGCGGGGGCACGGCGGCTGCCGGGGCCGCCTCTGCCGGGAGCGGGGGTGAGGCCGGGGCGTGGGGCGCTCTCCCCGCGGCACCGCTGGTCCCGCTCGGCTCCCCCGCTCCTTCCGAGCAGCAGGAGCGGGGACCAGCCTCCCCTGACCATGTCCAGCCCTCAGAGAGCAGCGACGCCTGCCTGAGTCTCGGTGTGTCCCGTCCCCATCCCCTCCCCAGCCGCTCCAGGCTGCGGACGGACCGGGCAGAGCGCTGTCCGCGGCGGGGACGCCGGGCGCTGGGGACTGAGCCGGGGCATCGCGGCGAGGGAAGGGCCGGGAAGGCAGGGAGGGAGTCGGACACTTACTCTGCAGAGCCCACCCAGCGGCCAGGCAGAGGGTGACGGTCCCCACGACGACGCCTCGGCCGCGACAGTCCTGCAGCGGTCTCATCAGCGGGAAGCCGAAGCCCCAGGGGTTGCATCTAAGTGGCTGGGCCGGCCGGCGCGGCCCGACGCCGGGGGCTGCCTGCCCCAGGCCTCTCCCTCGCTTCTCGCCCTCCTCCTCCTCCTCCCGCTCCCGCCGCGGCTGCTCCCAGCTCCCCCCGCAGCGGCCCCCGGTGCTCCCCCGCCTCACACCCCGCGGTCTCCGATGCGGGCCGGAGATGCAATTGGCTGAGGAAGGGAAGGCGCTGCCCGGCCGCCGGCCATCGCCCAGCCGGAAAATGAGCGCGATGGGCGGCCGCGGAGCGCAGCCCTGCCCGGCGCGGCCGGTGCCCGCCCGGAGCCGAGCCCGGCATCGGGACACTTGGCCGAGGAGGCTGGTTTTAAGATCCGCAAGGGAAATTTCACTTCGGGGTGGTAAAACTGACTTTCTTGCTCCACGAAGTCTGATGATGCTGCAGGTGAGACGGGAATGGGGGGAGGGCTGGAAAGCAGCGTCTCTGTGTCCCCAGAGATCATCTTAAGTGAGCATGCTGGAAAATGAACCTGTTTCCATCCCACTGTACTTGGCACATGCACTTAGGTGCTTCTCTGTCCCTTCTACTGGCGTCCAGAGGAGGTCCCCAGCAATCTTTGTGCTTCTTTCAGAAGCACCGGACAGTGTGAGATAGTGGGAAACATGATTAGGAAACGTGAGAGCGTCCCAGTCCTGAAAAGTCATCCTTGCTCAGAGGCATCCTTGTACCTTATATACCCCCAGGAGACCTGTCCCTCTGACCAGGGAAAGAGTTACATACCAAATCAGCCTTTTTGCAGATTTTCCATTCTCTTTCTTGTATTTCCCTCTCTTCAAGTTTTCTGTAGTAGAGTTGTGGATTAAAGAGAGACGTTTCAGCGTGCTGGTCAGCACAGGCTCCTCAGGGTGAGTGGGGGGAAAGGGCAATCACCCAGGTGAAGAAGGACAGCTGCCATCTGCCACTTTCCCCCTGCACTGTACGGAATAATGCAGGGTTCCCTGTGTACTGCCCGGCTGTGAGGAGAACAGGCGAGTCCCACAGGGGTCTGAGTGGCTGAAGTACAGCTCTGTGCTTCAGAGCAGGAGTGAGGCTTGTGCAGGGCTCAGCTGCAGGGACCCACTCCAGCTGGGGCTTTTCAACAAAGTGTGATGCTGTCATGTGCTGCTGCCATGCTCTATATGGCATTCCAGCTTCTTTCATGAACATCTAGGAGGGACTTCTAGGACTTAAGTCAGGCCTTGACAACCTTCCTGTGCAATCTTCATGGACTCCGGGGCCCAGATTTTGTTCAGGTGCAAAAAAATCTCCAGCTTCACCAACTTCAGATAAAGGGGCAGGGAAAGAGAGGTCAGTGAGGATGTACTGCCCAAGTGTTCAATCCCACTTAGGTTTTGCAGCCTGCCATGGTGCTGGAGTAGCCTGGAAGTGCTAACAAAAAGCAAAGGAGAGCTCTCTCTTGCTGTCCACACTTCAGACAGCACAGGCCGTGTGTGAAGGAAAGCTGAAAACTCTTATCTTTATGTTTTGAAAACAATTTTTTTTTTTGCACTCCATCTGCAGAGGCAGGCCATATGAAGTGCTTCCCTTCTTCTGCCTCGTCTGAGCTGCTCCTGTGCTTTGCCAAATCCCCTCTGCTGCGTCAGGCCAACCTTGTGCCTGGGTGTCCCTGCTGAAAAGGTAATTGCATGAAAAAGTGTGTAGTGCTTCCCCTGGGAGAGATTCTGTCAGACAAAGTTTCTTCCTGATCCCATCACTTTATGGCAATTTTATTCCTCAGAGCATTGAAGGTCTCCTGAGGATGTGACTTTGTGTGATTTTCCTTTTTTTTTTCTTTTAGCCTTTATTTAAATTATTTTTGAGCTCGTGGCCCAGTGAACTATTTTGGCAGCACAACTTATGAGCTATATTCTCATATGAAATTAATTGAACCCTGCATATTTTAAATGTATCAAACTGGTTGCATTGAGTAAATGCATTCTATTGGAAAAACAGATGTTAGTAATGAAATTCAAATACAGGCTTGGAGCTCCTCTAAAATTTTGGCAGTTTTGGCTACCATAGGTCAAATGTTCAGTCCTGTGATAATTATTGATGTGTTCAGCATCAATAATTAACAGCAAAGAACTTTTAAAATCCTCTTTTTTTTTAAAGGGAAAATTTTAAAATATCTAGAGATTGGAGGGGTCTTTTAATATAAGCTGCACCTCAAGAAATACATATCACAAAGTGCTCAGCAATAAGAAAGTATTTAACTGAGCTATTATAAACCATATTTGTTTGAAAGCTGGCTGGTTCCTCTCTCCCTGAGAGCCCCTTGGAAGCAATGCTTCCTCCCTCTGTGCTGCAAACATCCCCCCTGCATGGGAGGGCGTTTCTCTCAAACAGAAATGCACTGGGTGTGAAACAGCAGTGCTGGGTGATAGCTGGGCAGGGTGGGGGCCCATTGGTGAGGCAGGGGAGCAGCAGAGGGCAGAGACAATTTTCAGGGCACTCTTCTTGCCTGCAGCCTGTGAAAATGTGTGGCCATATGAGCTGCACTGTGGGGGCTGGTGCTGGAGGCCATGGGGTGCAGCCCCATCAACAAGTGACTATGGAGAGAATTGCTTGGCTTCAAGGAATCATAGAATCAGTTTGGCTGGGAGAGACCATCAAGCCAAGCATTAACCCAGCACTGCCAAGTCCACCACTGAAGCATGCCCATAAGAACCACATCTGCATGTCTTTTAAGTACCTCCAGGATGGTGACCCCACCACTTCCCTGGGTAGCATGTTCAAGTGGTTGACAACGCTTCCAGAGAAGCAATTTTTAGTAATGTCCTCTGGCATAACCTGAAGTCATTTCCTTTTGTACTGATTATGGCTGGATTATTGATTAGCAACAAATCTAACTGAATTTAACCTTGATTCTTGACCCCTCTGAGCCCTTCCAGCACCTGCCTGCCTCCCAGCACTCCAAAGGCAAAGGGGAATGAGCTTCAGCATATATCACCTCTTGTTGGGCTGGAGTTTGAAGAGGATGCTGTGGACATCCTGGGCATTGGTGCAAGGCTTCAGGGGGAGAACTGTTTCTTCCAGGTGTGAGTGAAGGGATGCACCCTGCCTGGCTCTTCTGCAGGATTTGGTTGCTAGCTCAGTGTAACTTTACAGAAAAGCCAGATTGGAGTGTTATTACTAATTTTACTTACCTTGGCATATTCATGCTGTATTTTCCTAACAAAGATTTTTATTAAAATCCTGTCCCACCACACTGAGATGAGGCTAACAATATGCCACTCCAGGTTATAGGTTTTTCATCCATTAGTGCTGCTCTTCTAGTTTTTTTTTTCTCTGCTTGTCAATCAGCAGTTCTAGGCAACATAAATGTATCAAGAAATATAATACACCCTGTAAAAAATTAGGTTGTCTTTGTTTAATTACAAAGTGGCCTTAAACTACCAGGCTCTGGGAATGACTTACAAGGTCTGTAAAAGGTTTAGTTTTGTCATTCTTACCCTGCTGTAGGCATCTGCCCTGCTGTAGGCATCTGCAGATTTTACAGCTGCATGCTCAGTATTTTAAATATTCCTTCCCCTTGCTTATTTCCATTATTTTAAATGTTTGTTTCCTTTTTTTCATTGCCAGATGTGAAACAACACTCTCTCAAGTTTGTCTGGAGGGCTTGATTGCTCTTTCTGGTGCCATTAATAATGGAACAAAACCACATTAACGATTGAAACAGCAGCCAGATAGGAGCCAGAAAGCTCCTTTTGCTGTCTAATAGGCTGCATGAGTACACTGAAGCTCTTTATACAAAGAGTTTGCTTTTTTTTCCTCACCCTTTTGCATTGATGTCTTTTTTGGACTTGATAAAATGCTTGACCTTGTCTTTTGCTGAAGAAAAGATAAAAACCACCAGAGTTAAATATTCAAAGAAATTACAGACCTGAGATAGCCCTTCAGAGGTAATTTCATCCTGCAAGAAAGCAGAGAAAATTCAGCAAAGAAATGTTAACAGTGACTGCAGAGCATTGCATCTGCCTGGGCTGCAGAGGCTGCTCACCATTGTTTTTGGATGGTGATGCAGTGAGCTGGCAAACAGCTGGCAGAGAGTAGGAGAGAGCTGCAGGCCTCCAAACCAGCAAAGACACGTGCACCTGGCACAGGAGTAGTCAAAAAATAGGCAACATTCTGCTGGCCACCCAGCACCACCTTCACTGTAAAAAATTTTCTTCCTTATGCTAATCCAAACTGAATCTCCTCCAATTTAAAACCAATACCCCTTTCCCTTCCACTACAGCTGCTCCTTGGCCTTCCTCACCCTGTCTTTACACACCTGAGCAGTGTCCCTGTACTCTTCCCAGGATACCTGCTCCTGCTCCACTGCCTGTGCATTTCCTTCTTGCACTTTAGTTTCTCTTGCAGGTCTTGACTCAGCCATGCTGGTCTCTTGTCTTCCTTTCCTGATTTCTTATACCTGGGGATTGAGAGCTCTTATGTCCCATGAAAAACATCCTTTAAGATCTCTCAGCTCTCTTCTGCTCCCTTGTCTTTGAGGGCAGTTTTCCACAGGGGTCCTATTGATTAACTCTTTGAAGGATTGGAAGTTTTTTTTCCCTAAAATTCAGGGTCCTGATTTTATTCTTTGCCTGACCTTTATCCCTCAGGATGTGAACTCTGCTAGCGCATTATCACTGACGTCACTGATTAACTCAACTTGTGTGTGGTGGTAAAAATAAAATAAAATAAAAATTCAATTCCAATTAAATAAATTATGTTCCACTTTGGATACCAGAAGGTCAGTCATTCCTACAACCCTTCACCTCACATCTATGTCCCAAGTTACTGTCTATCGGTTAGTGTTGTACCATACAAAGAATATACAAGAGGAGCCTTTATCACAAGGAAGATTCATCTGACCATTTTCCAAGTTTCTAGCTCAACTTTGCTGACTCATGGTATTTTTCACTGTTGTTCATTAGCAATACAAATATTTTCAATTGCAGAATTCAGCAAAGTGAATGGCACATTTATCCACTGTGTGCAGAATGAAAACAATCTCAAAAAGGGAAGGGACAAGTGCAAAAGGCTCTCTTCTGTCTTCCCATTTTTCCTTTTTTCCCCTCTTTTCCCCTCTTTTCCCTGCCTTTTTTCTCCCCATTGCTGTCCATTACCAGAATTGCACAAGCTTTTTTCATCTCAAATCTTGGGATGCTCCAGGTGCTCAAGCCTGTCTCTCATCTCTGATTTGATCACTGTCCTAAGATGCTGGATATGTACATTGTATCTCAATCTGATAGGTACAGATTGGGCGACAAGTAAAATTAAACAGGAGTATAATTAAGAAAAGCAATAATTAAGCATGATTAAGTTGGTGCAGTTGAAATGGATTGTTTAAATATTCACACTTCAGTCTTAACCGCAGTTTTTATGTGGATCACCTAAACAGCTCTCCAATTCATTTGGCCTAAATTTGGTGTGAAGTATTTGCTTTGACCTGCCCTGTCAACACAACTGTGTCCTCATGGTGCCTGAGCTGCCAAAACCATAACTCTTTTTCCTACCACTGATTAGGCTCACTATGGGCTTGCTGAAGCACCCAGCAGGTGCTGCCATAGGGTCTCTCTAGAGAGGCAGACTCGATGGTTCCTGTGCCTGGACACAGCACCTGCAAGGCAGCTGGGAATACAGAGCACTGAAGGGAATTGTACCAAGCCTGCCTGGCCCTGCAGAACAGCTACTGAAGCATGTCAGGCATGTGGCCTTTCAAATAATGACTGTGATTGAGCAATGGTGGTGTAATTATGGAGTCTCCCATGGAAACAAGTACAGGTGACTCAGGGCAGTCACAGCTCAGCCCTTTGCACAGGCACAGTGAGTGGTTTCCCCTTGGAGCACCACACACAGATGTCACAACACCAATTATAGCCTTGGCCTTATGCCCCACCTCAGCCTGTGTGTGTGGAGGACTTAGGAACTGCTCCCAACACATCAGAGATCTAAAATGATTTTTCAGTGCAGGATGGGTAGGTGGCAGATGGAGGAGGTCATGCAGCACCATCCCTGAGAGAAGGAGACTTTCTTCCCTCATCTTTGGAACGACCCCTTGGGGTCTGGATAGAGAAAGTCTGCTGATGAAGGACCCAGTTTAGAGTTAGAAATCCAAATCACACTGTGTTCTTGACTTCTTATTGTTGGAGTTCAAGGGTGGCAAGCAGGGCTCTGAGCAATGTCAGCATTAAGATAGAAGCAGCAGTGGTACCTGATTGCTCATCTCCATCAGGGCTGAGAGAAATAAGGAACAAACAACATTACTGGGATTTGTCAGGCTGAACTCTGAGCTAAACATCAGATACCCTAGGGCTACACTGAATGGATTCCTCTTAAAACAGAGGGATAACTTTGAGAAAAGCTTCCACTTTTATTGTAGCATTTTCAGTGATGACAAATCCACCTCAGCCCTTGCCAACTTGCACTACTTAATGGACTTTACATTTAAAATGCTGAGGCTCATTTATAGTCTTAATTTGTCTAGTTTTATCTTCCAGATACTAGATATTGTCATAAACCCTGCCTGTAAGGAAAAAAAAAAAAAAAAAAAAAATGAGACAAAGTAGCAGGAGCATTCTCTGGGTAAGATTGATCTCACCTAAATCTCGACATTGCAGTGCATAGCATCACTCAGACCTTCCTTTGAGGACAGCACAGCCAACAATTGGTTTTAGGCTGTGATGCACTTGACCTGTCTGTCTGTAGGCACATGCATTAGATTGTCCATGAGCCCACACTGACCTGCAGCCTGTTTGACCAGCTGAGCACACGACGTGGCCTGCTCCTCATTGCCCACCCAGTCATAGGCAGTTCCATAGCACGATGCCAAGAATCACCCTCACTAGACGTTCTGATACTGGATGGTAATTTCCTACTCATAATTACATTTCAATGACAGTTGTTAATCTAACTTATTCCCATGGCATTGATTTTGTACGGTTCTTTCTCAATCAAATTTCAGTCTGATACCATCTCAGATGCTCTGAAGTTGAACTGTAAAAATGTCAAAGAAAGGCAAGGCAATGGAAGCCTCAGGGTATCTCAGAGGATCCTGCCAGCCCAGGCAACAATAGAGTACTGCTGGATGCTGGTGCTTGCTGCTTTATGTAGCAGCTGTCTAGACTGAGAAAGGTTAATGAAAACTGAAGCTGTATAGAGTCATTGTCACAGGCACTTCTAAGGGTCAAAGGAGATAAATCTACACTTGGAGAGGTAAACTGGGGCCCTCCAGTGCCCTAGTGAATTTTTATAAAGGGAAAGAAAAATAAAGGAATACTGAACTGGAGGCTGTAACCTGTGAACAGAATGGCTTCATGGGAGCTGGGTCATTATCCCCCATACTAGTAATACCTCAAGGACCTTGGGTCTGCTGGACTGGAACAACTAGGAATTTGAGCATTAAATACAGGACAGAAGTAGTTTTGTATTTATTTTACTTGCAGCTAATTGCTTCCAAAACTTTGTCCAACCTTGATGAATGTTTTCTTTTTAAGCTTGCTGGGGGATGTTCAGAGGAAAGAGTCATATAAGGGTGGAAAATGGTAAACATTCATGAGAGTTACAGTAACTGTGTCTTTGCCATTTTCCTCTCTTCACACAAAGCAGAGTGCTGTTAGCAGTATGAAATTGAGGGAAGCTTTGGAAGGGCCAAGTGTGGCTGAGTATGCCTGATGCCCCTGCCAGCAAAGACTCTCATGTTTGAAGTCTCTGTGAGTTGCTGTGGTGACACTGGTGACACTGGTGACATTGTTCAGCAGTGTCCTTTGCTACTCTCTCAGGAAGCTGTGGATCTATTGCCCACCATGCCAAGCCAGTTAGCACAGAAAGGCTTCAGTATCAAACTTTGGATCTCTGCAGGGTAAAAGCAGGAAAAGCAGAGCACAACAGTGGAGTGAAAAAGTAGCTCCAGATGCAGGCTTTTGCCTGTCAGAGCTGCTGTGTGGGATGGATCCTGGGCTGCATTTAAAGCAGTGTGGGCAGCAGGGCTGGGAGGGGATTCTGCCCCTCTGCTCTGCTCTGCTGAGACCCCACCTGCAGGGCTGTGTCCAGCTGTGGGGGCCCAGCACAGGAAAGATGTGCTGAGTGGGTCCAGAGGAAGCCACAAAGATGATCAGAGGGCTGGAGCACCTTTCCTATGGAGACAGTCTGAGAGATTTGGGGTTGCTCAGTCTGGAGAAAAGAAAGCTCCATGGAGTCTTCATTGCAGCTTTCAAGTACCCTAAGGGGGCTTATAAAAAAGAGGGAAGGGAACTTTTTTTATGAACAGATAGTGACAGGGTCAGTATTTTTAAAATGAAAGAGGGTATTTTTAGATTAGATAATAAATTCTTTACTCAAAGGTTAGTGAGGCACAGGAACAGGTTGCCTGGGGAAGTTGTGGATGCCCAGTCCCTGGAAGTGTTCAAGGCCAGGCTGAATGGGGCCCTGAGCAACCTCACCTAGAAAGTGGCATCCCTGCCCGTGGCAGGGGACTTGGAACTAGATGATCTTTAAGACCTTCTGTGAATTCTGTGATTCTCTGGTCAGGAAGCAGGGTGATGACCTTGGCATGAGGACATTGGTGCTTCATTCTTATCTGGGTCATGCAGCAGGTCTGTACTCTGGTTCAAGTGCAGCACGTCAGCTTTGATCTGCTCCACATAGGGGGATGGACAGGTCCCAAACTAGGTCACCCCTAAATCTCTCAGGGGAGTATGCTTGAATCAGCATCCAGCAACTGTGATTTTATGAGAGCCCTGTTCTCCTGGCGCTGAGGTAATGACAGCTTTGGTGCCTCCCTTGCCTAAGCACAGTCTCACACACTCCCACTCAAATCACTGCTGTGTGAAAGACTCCCGTGAGTGACTGCCTGGGGCCATAGTCAATGGCAAAGCTTTTGATTTTTAAACCAGTTTTCTCTCCCTCTTCTAGACACATTTTAATTAATACTTCATGGCAGTCTCTAGAGACACAGGAGAGAATTTCTGGTCTTGGTTTAACAAGGTGTATCAACAGGATTATTGTGCATTGGAAGGTTAGTGTGCCCAGATGTTCACTAACACTAGCACATAACATAAGGTTGTGTGATATTTTTCTGATGAGGAGCAGAATCTCCACCTTGCTGAGGATGGATATTTTAAAAGAGGTGAGTGATCCCCCACAGGGAGCAGAGTCCTCAAAGCCATATCTAGAGTGCAGGGCTGACATTTCTCCTCCCGAGGCAAGGCAGTTGCCTTGGTACAATTCAATATCTCGTGGCTCCTGGCCAAGCTTGCTGCAGTAATGCACAGTGGCACCAGTGGAGCTTCTCATTTGTGCATGCACCTCCTGGAAGTAAATCATGGAGCAGCACCTTGTTTTCACCTCAGCACCTCGCTTGGCTGTGAGGGTTACTCTGCCACAGGATATTTTGGTTATGCCAGTAAATATCATCCTTCTCAGGCATTTCCACTCACAGCAGCTCCCACAACCACTTTGGAGAGGTACTGTGTGTGTGGTTCCTGCTGCCTCTTTTGGGTGGATTGCAACTGACCCCCAGTAAGGTGCTGCACAGCTGCTAAGGGAAGTACAAAATGACAGCCGTCTGTGAGCCATTACTATAGAATCCTCCTGAATCTTTAATTCAGTTCACATCTTAATGATCCATTTTACTGGGGGATGTTCTCAGTCTGTCAGACTTCAGGCTAGAGTCCAAACTCACTATTAATCTGGGTTGCTTGTCTTCCAAGCCATTAAGAATTTATGCAAATGAGGTACTGGTGGCTTTTTTGTACTCATCTGTGGCTTGAATCTTTTGGGATTTTGCCTTCAGGATTTTAGGACTTTTGTGTCCCTGCAGGAAAGTTAAGGATCAGTTTCCAGCACCTTTCTGACATCACAGTCCTCTGAGTTCTCACACACCAGTTTGTGTATGTCACACACCATCCTGTCACTCTGCTAGGGTAAAACCTTGACATAAGTGATTTAACAGGTTTTAGACAAAATTCATCCAGTAGTCTGACTGGCACCTCTGTTTTTCTATATGCTTATGTTTTTGTAAATAGTGGCTATGTAAATCTTTCTTAGTGACCAGTTAAGGGCTGCTGCTTTATCTTGCTTACCAGTTGCTGCCCTGGCAGGTTGTATAGAGGGGATGTTTCCCACATTCCTAGGCTGAGTGATCCACTGGCAGATACTGCAGTGGGAAGAGGCACGCAAAAACTTTTGCACTATGAAGGAAGGCTTTGTAAAGCATACAAGGAATGGTGCAGAACTGATATTACTGCTGCACTGCTGTGGAAGTTGCACTGCTTTCAGTAATTTGTGTTTTTGAAGGTTTGATGTGCTCCCCAGGGATGATTATGTTAAACCCCTTGCTGTGTAATGGAAACAGGTCTGCTCACCTTTTTCTTTTTTTTTTTTTTAATCAAGAATACCCAGTCTATCAGATATTAATTTGTCTTCTCTGTGGTGTGAAAAGTATGTGATTTGGAAACACCCTAGGTGTAGGAGCAGGATTATAGCTTTGCGTCCAGGTGGAATACCACGTGCACCTCAAAGCAATCACTACTGGGTACCAGGGTGTCCTGTGGTCACCACCACAAGATTGTGCTCCGTCATCATGTGACTTTAACCACTGCTGACTTCAAACTCATACATTCTCCTTGGATGAACAGAATGACTTTATTTCTTGGTGAGGAATTTAAATAAATCATTAGTGGAGAAAGCAAAGAGTGATGCTGTCTGTGCCATGCTCTAACTGCTGAACACACTGTGGCCTTTCAAGTGAAGCCCCACATTTAATCGTGGTTCTCTTCTAGTGCAGTGGTTGGCAAATGCTCCTGTTTCTCCACTTGCTGCAAGGGCATGAGGATGGCAGTTCCCCCCATGATATTGCAAACATCCCATCTGCGAGGGAGGAGGTTCCTCTGAAACAAAGCCTTGGCCAGGTGTGAAACAGCAAGGATTGTGGCCAAGGTGAGAAGCATGGTGAATGTTTTAAAAGGGAAGAGCTGGCTGTAGGTCCCGTTCACCAGGGAGTAGGCTGGGTAGCGGATCACAGGGGCGATGCTCAGGGCAGGCTCCCCTGCCAGTAGCCTCAGCAGGAGCCCAACCAAGAAGCCAGCAGCTGATCCGTAGGTGTTTGTGCTGGGTGCAAAGAGGGCACAGCAGAGCTGGGGGAAGAGGAGGGCGTACACCAGCTCCCCACTGAGGAACCAGAGGTCGTAGACAGAGCTGGAGGAAAAAGCCAGACCAGCAGCCCCGGCCCCAAACACCAGCATGGAGGTCCTCATGGCCCACAGCACCTCTGTCTCTGAAGCCTGTAAAGCAGAGATTGCAGCATTAGAGACACAGTGTTTTCTGGCAGGATGGCCAGCACTACCCTGGCCTGAGCTGGCTCTTCCTTGATGCTTTCAGGCACCACGTGCCGCCAACAGCCAGGCAAGGCAGAAACCTCTGGAGTGGCATCTGATTTTAAGGGTCATGGTTTTATGTTGTTTCCATTAATACCTTAGTCCAAATTTTATACCAGTCATGTTAGAATGAGCAAAGCTCACCTGTATGGGTACCCATACCAAGGACATGAACACCCCTGGCTTATGTTTGGAGCTCTGTCTCCAGAAATCAGTTCAGCAGCTGAAGAAAACACACCTCCAGTCACAGGCTGCTTTAGAAATAGCCTTGAAACAAGACTGTCTTTCCTGACACCAAAACTACTGAATGCTGCAATCAGGTACCTTTTTCCTTAGGATTTTCCTGTAGATATTGTGAGCAAACATGGAGCCAGTGGAGAGAAGAGCTGAATCTGCAGAAGACATTGCAGCAGCAGCGATGGCTCCCAAACCAGTAATGGAGATATATGCTGGGCAGAGATGTTGTAAAACAAGTGGCAGGATCATCGCTGACTCCCCTCTCTCGAATGGACTCGGAAGACTATAGCTTGTCTGATTCCAGTCTTCAAAACAAAACAAGGAAAAGTCACAACAAATCCTTCATGGATATATCTGCTGCCTTTGAAATCACCTTTTCACAGGGGGCAGTCACAGAAAGGCAAAGAATCGAAATCCACTCAGTATTTTAGGACTTAGACTGACTTTCTTTGGAAAGTGATTTTTGTGAACTTTTGTGATTCCCCTTAGTGTGCTCCCACTAGATCAAAAATTTCCTTTTTCCTCAGAAGCCTCTATAGAAATAGGTGTGCTTTGTGTGATTCCAGAATCGGCTCAATTAAAGGTCAGCCTCTAGACACTGCTCATGAGGAGAAGGGAATGTGATGAAGTCATGACTTCAGCTGATTTCCTTAAATGTTCAGTGATCTGACTGCACTTTTACCCTTACTCACAGCCAACACAGGACTGATTCCCTGCATGGAGACTGTGAGTTTACAGCACTGAACTTCTTGATTCCTTCAAGAAAGAACCTTATTAACAATCTGTAGTAATATTGCTGGGTCTTAGATGTGTAAGGCATGAACAGAAGGAAACATAAAATTTATTCTAAAGTAGGATTATACAAGGTTTTAGAGAGTCTGCCTTTATCTTTCCTCAACACAAAGTCTGGGAAAAGTAATTTAGTCATAAGGAAATAGCTTAAAACAGGTCTTGGGGCTGTTTAAATGTCTCTAAGTAGTTGTACAATGTACCTCAGCAGGCTCCACATTTTCTGGTATGAATCACCTATCTTGGTCATGGGATGGGGTAATTTGAAGTCTCTATCAGGACTTCTTTGGATCCTGTTTTAATCACCTTTGCCAAAACCATGTTGATTACTCAGAGACAAATGATTTTTTTACCTGTTGATGCTGCGACTGCCCCGATGAGCACCGAGGGGATGGCCATTGCAAAGCACCCCAGACCAGAGAGGTAGGAGATGAGCCTTGCCTGTCCTGTCGAGGCAGCAGAGAGCACCCTTTGGAAGTAAGTCTGCCACGGGATGCTCCCAAGCACCTGAAACATTCATCGGTTACCAGTGATACCCCCGAGGCTGCTGCAAGGCATCATCCACAATAATCTTTGATGTTATCGAATTCTCATTTCAAGTGCATAAACACTGCCAGCTCTAACTCTTGAGGATAATATTTCTGATAGTTGAGAATTCCTTTTTCCTTTGTTTTCATTGTGATGGATGTGAAATTTTAATGAAAACGGGTTAATGGTCTGGCAGATGGAGAAAGCTGAAAAATGGTTGTTTGGAATTGTGAATCAGGCACAGAGGAAGTGAAGGGAAAAGTTTTCAGGAAAACAGTTTTTATAAATAAATCTACCCAAACTTAGGTGTTCTGCTTTTAAAATTAAAAATAAACCAATAATTTTCACTTCCTTAGCACACAAAATTAATCAGATAAAATCTGAAGATTCTATCCTCACCAAACAAGCTTCTGTGTGTCCCTATTATCAGTTTAGCAAGAGCAAAACAACTTCCTGGAGTCTTGGCTAATTGGTAACTCAAAAGGTGTATTGTGCAGTGGAGCCAATCACACTGTGCCTGCTGATAGCCTGCAGTCATGTCATTTCAATTTACTATTTTTTTCAATTAGAGGGAATTTTACATAGCTATGTTAAAAGCACATTATTGAGGCTGCAAGACCAGCATCTCAAAAGGCAGGAAATTACTCATTTAGGTGCCAGGAGAGGAACTGGCTGCCTGGATGGTCTTACCCAAGAGGTGTGTTCCCCCATGTGGGTAAAGGATGGAGTGTCCCTACTGCTGCTTTTCATCCCACAGCTGAGACCTGGGTCTCCCCAGTCCATTTAGGTTGCTGCAGGGGGTGTTGAGAGACAGTTTTACCTCTCCAGCCCATGTCAACTGGCCTTGCTATGTAGGGCTCCTGGCCGCTAGAACTCACAAGCTTTCCAGACAGAAAGTCCCGGCACAATTCCTCCTCCCAACCACTTGTCCAAGAAATACTCCATACCAAGTAGAAGAAATCGTCCAGCCACCTTCCAAGATACTGTTTTTCTATCTTCCCAATCCAAGGGTCTTGGTAAGATTGATGGGTTGCAGTGTAATAAATACTTTCTGTTGCAGAATTCACCAGGGCAAAGGGGATACAGATCCACTAGGACAGAAATGGAAGCTGTTAATCATTTTCCCAGTGTCCTTGTTCTTGGAGAACAGATATTTAAGTTAAGGTAGATATAAAATGTAGAGTTACATAAGATTAAGCCTAGGCTTAGGGTCTTCCTTTCTCCCCTTTCCTTACTCTAAATCTATATGTTTCTGTTTCATAACATCATCAGGAACATGAGTACATAATTCAGGTTAATTGGTACTTTCTGTAGACAGATCTCTCTCCATTCAAGATGGTTCTAGACAGGTTCTGCAGACCTTGTGTTCACCCAGCAAAGCCAGTGGCTTGTGTGAGCATTGTCTGAAATGCATGTGGTACAAAGACTTATAAAGACTGTAATATTTTTCAGGAAACCTGCTCTCCTAAAGAGGAACTGTAGGTCAAGGAAGTTATTTGGTCTGAGGCACACTGAAAAGAAGAGCAGGACTTTTCCCTTTAGTTAGAAAACTGGTACCAAAGAAATGCACAGGACTTGCCAGGCTTAGGGTGATGAAAACCATCTGGATGACATCAGTGTAGGCAACAGAGTAGAGGCCTCCCAGCAGAGTGTAAAGTATGACAGTGCATGCTGAGATGGTGATAGCCAAAGAGCCTCCAATATCCAAGACGACCCTCATTGTTGCTCCTGCAGACAAGGACAGCAGTCAAGTACTTTAAGATAGATTTCATATGTGCAGAATACAGGATAAATAAGGATATGCTACTCCCCTGGTGCCAATACAACATACTGTATGAAAAATGCAGTCTCCAAAGAGTGTGCACAGTGGGAACTCAAGAGAGCCTGTGATTGCTTCCTGCTCTTACTGCTTCACCTTGCTGCATGGTCATTGCCAAGGCACTTTGCCTTTTTACATCTGCTCTCCCACAGGCAAGGGGAAGGTACAAACTCACATTGGAAGAGTTCTCTATTATAATATAATGAATATATAGCACTATTTGTTTTAAATCTGAAAACATATTTTCTAGAAATGAGAAATACTTCTTTTCTCACAAAAGGAGACATGAAGCACAGCTCTCCACAACTCCCAAATGTGTATTACACTCTGTCAGTCCTTTAACATATATAACAGGAAAGCAAGTATTTACCCAAGGATGCCAGGATAGCTGCAAACCAGAACACCTCTCCTAGCAGTGGTGGAATGAAGAGTAAGGTTCCCATCATGTTCCCATAAGTTTCTTGAAGGGGGTCCATCACAGTCATGTAATTCTTTGATCTCATTGGTTTTACAAAGAAGAAACCACCTATCAGAAAGCAATGACATTTTGGTAGAATTTTGCATGTTTTATATTCCAGGGAATAAAAGAGGTAAGAGTAATATGGTCCATGTGTATCAGACCCACCTAGTGAATGTGGAATTCATACATAATGGACCCTAGAGAATGATGCAGCCAACCAGACACCAGGGGTTAAATTCACTTGTTAAATGTGGGGTTTCATCCATTTGAGGGGGTCTCATGTTTCTGGAGTGGCTACTGGAGGCCAGAGAGGACCCCCTGTGGCACCCTAAATGGCACAAAATACCTGTGTGGCTGTAACAGGAATTTAACTCAGAGGATACCCATACAGAATCTCCTCTGCGTCCTCAAAGGCCTACCAATCTAAGACATAAAATCTTCTGAAAAGCATCCTATGGAAGATGTCAGTAGACAGAATGACACACTGAAGAATCACATTTGGCTAAAAAGGAGGCAAAATTTTGTCCTTTGTCATGTGATGCCACCTGTTGATATATGATCATTTTCTGATTACATGTTTCATTTTGGTAGCTTCATTTTCTCTCCCCAAAACTATTTTGTTTTAATCTGTGCATTGAGCTGAGTCCCACTCACATTCACCTAAATATTGGACCTCAGATGTGCAGTCGTCTCATTAAAACCAAAGAATACATATTGTGTCTTACCCTGAAGCCAACAGGACTGCTTGTCTGAGTACTACTGACCTGAGCAAAGATTGCAGGATCAGACCTGCACTCCTCAGCCTCATTAGTAAGAATTACTCACATAAGCAGTGCTGGCAATATATTTCCAAGCCTGATTCATTTTCACATCAGTTGGACTCTTTTCTTTGACTTGAGAATAAAGGTTATTGTTCTTTTAGAAATTTCTGTGTAAGGTCTCACAGGTCTTGCTTTCATCATCCTGTGTCCCTGCAGAGTTATGGTATAACACAATAAGGCCTCAAAGCAACTTTGGTCTTGGCAATACAGCTGAACCACAGCACGAGTCCAGTAATTCTCAGAGTTAGAAATGGCAACTCAGGTATAGAGCATTGCTCACTTAACTTAATTTCAAAAAAAAAAAAACCAAGCAGCTATAAAGTGGCATGAGCTGTAAGCTGGATGCATGACACATTCATCCTGAGATGAGACTACTCAGAATAATGCATTTTAGTGGAAAAATCAAAAATCAAGATACTGTTATTTCATCACACAGAAATTCCAAGGAAAAAGTTATATAGCAATACTCCCAATACTGTTTGAATTACAGACCATATGAAAAGAACAATATGCACGTAGACACATTCTTCTAAATCCTCAGATAAGATTTTTGTCCTATAAATTACTACAAGCAGGCAAAACTCTACTCTAGCTCCAAAGCTACCGTAACTTATGGTTCAGTTCAGAGGATAGCGTTATAAATGCTTATTCTCAATATATGGGAGACTGAAAAAACAAAATCACATTTAAAATGTACCCTATGTTCTGTTACATATCTTAATATACTCCTATGATATATTTTTAAAGCTTATGTGTCCTAATTACATGAATTATTTACCAATAGCAAGGGACAAGGCAAATCCCACAGGTGCCTGGACCCACAGTAATCCTTTGGAAGGCAGGTAGACAATTTCAGCTGTGCTGTTGATATATGCTCCTCCAACCCAGGTGGCTGTAATCATGGAAGATGAAAAGGTCAAAATTGAGAGACATATTCTCAGCTAGCCCTGCAGAACATTATGAGAGCTTGTAAACATTTTCTCATACAAATATGTAATCACACATCTATTTTCTTTGCAAAGTTTTCTGCCATACAGATGTGCTGCTGACTATAGGAAATAGTATTAGAATCTCACTTTAAATAATTTTCCAGCTTCAAGAATGGGTATCTGTGTGTGCATGAAAAAGCTCAATGTTTAAACATTTAGAGGCAATTTGAATATAGTAATTTTTAATTACATTTTTTTCTCAGAGGAAGAATTTTGCTAGAGGAAATAGAATTGCCTTTGTAGAATTGCCCTCGTTCAAGAGC
Source organism: Thryothorus ludovicianus (assembly GCA_013397245.1). Taxonomy (NCBI): domain Eukaryota; kingdom Metazoa; phylum Chordata; class Aves; order Passeriformes; family Certhiidae; genus Thryothorus; species Thryothorus ludovicianus. Next base: position 982,440 of record VZTB01005695.1, on the reverse strand, counting down.
ATCACTTACAGGATCTAAGAAAATAGACATTAGAGAAAACAAATGCAAACAGGCAATGCAGACAGATAAACCTACAACAATGATTTAAGTGTCTTAGCCAGGCAAATGCCATGGCGTAGTGCTTTTACAAATAAAAGGTAAGGGAAGAAAAATTCAGATTATGCCAGGCAGCAAAGGAGAGAAGAGGGAATTTGAGGGAAACTCTCTCTTAAAGAGAGACCAATGCTCACCATGAGTGACAATTTATCTCACATAGAACTGCACTTTTCTGTGAGTGAAAGTCTTTTGTTGTGCTAGATGACAGGAACTGGTTCGCAATTAAGACCACAGTCCTCCTTAATGAAAAGTGTTGTATTCCTTTGTCACTATTAAATTAAACTCTTAACTAAACTCTTAAATGAATTGCTTTAATTTAAGAGAATCTCCATAAGCATTAGGTTTTGTTCAGTGTGAAGAGGTTTGTAAGAATCCATACTGAAATGATTCATGAAACCAAACTCCTTTAAAGTCACACTTAGGCAAAATCTACCCTGACATTAAAGGAGTTCATTTCCTTTGAAAGAAAAGTCACCCAGATCTATGCAATACATGTGTTTTAAGAATAATTTTTAAAGTCTTTTAAGAAAACTTACCTGTTGCAGTAAACAATCCAATGAAAACATTTATATTCCTGCCTCCAACCATGGCCATCTCTGTTGGGTTCCTGTTCTGCTGATCCTTTCTGCTTTTCCAAGAAGCCCAAATTCCAGTAGCTAAAGTTAATGTAAAAAATACACTCACAGATACTAAGCCTGGTATATTTAGAGCCATTTTCTTTTGCTTAATTTAGGTTATAGAGAGGAATAATAGCGTGATAATGTTCTTTGACCGAGTACACAATTGGGAAAAATCAGTGGAAATAGTGGTGCCTTGTAAAGAAACTGCTGAATATTTGCTGGACTCTGCTACAAAAGAAGCAGTATGAAACAGAGTGATAAACCCAAAAGTCTGGAGAACTGGATGCAAAGTCTCAGACTTTGGAAAAACACCAGCAATTCTGCAGCCTTTCCCCTTCTCTGGTAGATATCCAATCTTATTTTTGTGAGGAGCAAAGATTAAGAGCACAGGAATTAGTGTTGATATACATAATGGAACATACTACCAGATAGGCTTAAAGTAGAGGAAATGTTATATTTTGTCTGATTATTCTCTGGGTTCTAGTCACAAGGCTAAAGCAGAAGATAGGGCTAAGAATTTGTATAAAGTTGCCTAGACTAAACTCTCAGCGATGATCAAAATAAACCTAGGATAGAGTAAAAGAAGATTTACCATTGACCAGTGAAAGGAGCTGATGAAGATACTCAAAGAAATCATTGGAAAGTGGTAGGAAAGCGTGGTGGTGTTGGAGTCTTCAATGAAACTATAGGAATGATACAGGCTTTTAAACTTTGTGAAGCTCTCTGTACATAGAAATAATTCAGGGAAAAAAATCTCACATATGCATTACGGAATTAAGCTGGTTACATTTATTGTGGAGTTGCCACACTGACATCTTTTGAGTTGCTCTGTCAATCTTTACCATCTGACCACGTACAGCTGTTGATAACCAATCCTATGTAAAATCTGCCCGTTTTAGGTACATGTATGGCTTTCCTGGACACCTTTGTTCATCTGTGGAATGGGTAGCTCCTTTCCACGGGGAAAGCTCAGATGCCTTCTCAGATGCACTCTGAGTGAAAGGCCAAATCTTTAGGGAGGTTTTCCGCAATATGCCAGCTCCTGCAGACAGACAGTGTTTAGTGTTTAAAAAGAAGTGAAAATTAAAAGAGATGAAAAAGACTGACAACTAAATGAATACTTAACCTACCTTAAGAGAAATATTCTTTTATATTTATAAGCAAATGCTATTTTCCCTGAGTAATGGCTTTTAAATTTGACCCAATTATTTTAAGTACAAAAAGGGACACTGTGCATTTTAAAGGCACATTTTTTGGGGTGGTAATTAGAAACACTCCCTGCCACCTTAAATGAACCTGCTACAAGGTCCTGGAAACTGCAGCTCCGTTGCCAGTGGCAGTGGAGCCATTGGCTTCTCTGGTTTGCCTTTCTTGCTCAAAATGGGTGTTCCACAAACTTTTAAAACAGCATACACATACTAAGTTTTTTTCCTATGAAAAAATGCTTTGCAGCATATTTTGAAGGCAGGAACAGGAAAAGATTGAAGGTGCATGTAGCTAAGGGTGAGTGCATCCAGGTATCAGCCTGCTCTGCAATCAGACACTCCTGGGAGGACATACCTGACCTTGCACCCTTCTTGTGAGGGTCAACTAAATTGAACATGACCAGATCAAGTTTTAAATTTGTTCTTTGACATCTGCAAAGAATGCCTGGACTGACCTTACTTTTTTTCATCTCTTGAGAAAAAAACCCAAAAAATGTTTGACATAAAATTCTCCAGAAAAACTTCATTTAAAGACCCAAAGGGATGGAGGGCAGTTGTGGTTGGACACAATGTAAATGAAAACATTACATGATGGGATGAAGGAAAATTAGAGAAAGAGGTGTGTAAGATGATTCATCTGAATCTGGAGCATTTTTGCTGATATACAGTGCAAGGAAGAAGGACTGTAAAAATACGAGCTTATACTTAGAAGACCAGTTCCTCACTGAATCTGTTATTGTTCTCTTTTGCCCTTAAATGACTCTCAACTAATGCATTTATTTAAAGGAAAAAAAAAAAAAAAGAAATCTCACCAATGAAGAGATTTTTGAATTGGGCTTCATGCCCTGCTCATGGTGGGAGGCTGCAGCTTTGGGCACCAGCTGCTGTGCCGCTCTCTTCAAGTTCCCAGAGTAACCCATGGAGAGGAATCTTAGGGGGTGATTGACTGACCTGTTTCTAGTCTTGTGAGGCAGGACAGACTGGGGACAGGTCTCAGATCGATGGTCTCAGGATTGCTTCTAAGACCAGTGTCACTGTACTCAGTAGATGATTCAGAGCTTGATTTGAATTCTCACATAGATATGGCTGGTGCCTGAGATGCTATAAAACCTCTGAGATGTCCACTTGGCCAAGCAGAGGTTACAGTCCCTGTTGGGGACACCTTGCCCTCCTGGAATAGCAGCCAAGATATTCTGGTGTGTCTCCAACAGTTCTGAGCTTAGGGAGTACAAGTTCTTTCCAGTACCTGACAGGAATACAAGAAAGCTGAGGAGTGACTTTTTACAAGGGCGTGTAGTGACAGGACAAGGAGTAATGACTTTAAACTGAAAGACAGTAGGTTTAGATTAGATATCACAAAGAAATTCTTTACTATGAGGGTAGTGAGGCACTGGCAGGGGTCGCCCAGAGGAGCTGTGGATGCCCCATCCCTGGAAATGCTCAAGGCTATGTTGGACAGGGCTCTGAGTAACCCGATCTAGTGGAAGGTGTCCCAGCCTGCTCCAGGGGGTTGGAACCAGATGATTGTAAGGTCCCTTCTAACTCAAACTGTTCTGTGACTCTTCAATACTCAGCTGACCTCTTAACTCTTACACCTTATTAGTTGACCATGATGGAACAGATTCTGACATGGGTTGTTGATAAGAACAGAGAAAGTGAGGAGTGCTGTGGACCAGTGAAGTTTTTTATGTATTGTAGAAGCAATATGCACTGTAGGGAGCACTAACAGCTTTGTAAGTGTAAGCACTGTAGTGAGCTACTCAGCTTTGAAGCTGACAAACAGGAAGAAATAAAGGTGGACAAAATAGTGGCCTCTGTGCCTAAGACCACACCTCTGCTCTGCCTTTCTGGGTTAAATGTGCTGCATTATGGCTGATGGGCTTTAGATGGCTCTCCGTGGCCCACGGGCTTAGGACAAAAGGGGGACTTCCAGGTGAGAGAGGTCCTACAGGGAAGGGCATTTCTGAAGGGTGGCTATACCCTGTCACTCCTCTGGAAAGGGACAAGCCCAAAGAGCTGGTGCCCTATAGGAGATGAAATAAAGCACTCTGAGAGTCTGGAAATGTTTGTGGTTTTTTTAATTCCCTTTGAGATTTTTTTGTTTGCATAGAAGAGTTCACCCGGGAGAAGAGACACAGGACTGGGACAGGGACAGTAGAGCAGAAGCCATGGCACTCTGAGGTCTGCAAAGATCAACCTCTCACTGGTTTACTTTGCTCCGAAAGCCAAAAAACTCGAGAACATCAAGTGCTGGGGCCTGAGGCATCTAAACCATTTGCATCAAAATGAACTCAGAGTTCCTCTTGAATCGGGAGGGTATGAACTAGTCTGTGGTGTCCAGCCCAGGTATTTGGATTGTCCTTGATCCTAACAGCTGAAACATGGGGCTGTAGTCTCCAAACATTTACGTTTTTCAGATTATGTCCTTCGTCTAAAGTTTTATTCCTACCCTAAGTTAGTCCTAACAGCAAGTGGCTGATCCCCTGCATGAGTTTCAAATGCAGAACACAGAGGGATAATTTGATGCAAACCAAACATATTTAAGTCCTTCAATCA
>VZTB01005695.1:953439-977729 GCA_013397245.1 Thryothorus ludovicianus | reverse complement strand
GCAAGGAAGAAGGACTGTAAAAATACGAGCTTATACTTACAAGATCAGTTCCTCACTGAATCTGTTATTGTTCTCTTTTGCCCTTAAATGACTCTCAACTAATGCATTTATTTAAAGGAAAAAAAAAAAAAAAGAAATCTCACCAATGAAGAGATTTTTGAATTGGGCTTCATGCCCTGCTCATGGTGGGAGGCTGCAGCTTTGGGCACCAGCTGCTGTGCCGCTCTCTTCAAGTTCCCAGAGTAACCCATGGAGAGGAATCTTAGGGGGTGATTGACTGACCTGTTTCTAGTCTTGTGAGGCAGGACAGACTGGGGACAGGTCTCAGATCGATGGTCTCAGGATTGCTTCTAAGACCAGTGTCACTGTACTCAGTAGATGATTCAGAGCTTGATTTGAATTCTCACATAGATATGGCTGGTGCCTGAGATGCTATAAAACCTCTGAGATGTCCACTTGGCCAAGCAGAGGTTACAGTCCCTGTTGGGGACACCTTGCCCTCCTGGAATAGCAGCCAAGATATTCTGGTGTGTCTCCAACAGTTCTGAGCTTAGGGAGTACAAGTTCTTTCCAGTACCTGACAGGAATACAAGAAAGCTGAGGAGTGACTTTTTACAAGGGCGTGTAGTGACAGGACAAGGAGTAATGACTTTAAACTGAAAGACAGTAGGTTTAGATTAGATATCACAAAGAAATTCTTTACTATGAGGGTAGTGAGGCACTGGCAGGGGTCGCCCAGAGGAGCTGTGGATGCCCCATCCCTGGAAATGCTCAAGGCTATGTTGGACAGGGCTCTGAGTAACCCGATCTAGTGGAAGGTGTCCCAGCCTGCTCCAGGGGGTTGGAACCAGATGATTGTAAGGTCCCTTCTAACTCAAACTGTTCTGTGACTCTTCAATACTCAGCTGACCTCTTAACTCTTACACCTTATTAGTTGACCATGATGGAACAGATTCTGACATGGGTTGTTGATAAGAACAGAGAAAGTGAGGAGTGCTGTGGACCAGTGAAGTTTTCTATGTATTGTAGAAGCAATCTGCACTGTAGTGAGCACTAACAGCTTTGTAAGTGTAAGCACTGTAGTGAGCTACTCAGCTTTGAAGCTGACAAACAGGAAGAAATAAAGGTGGACAAAATAGTGGCCTCTGTGCCTAAGACCACACCTCTGCTCTGCCTTTCTGGGTTAAATGTGCTGCATTATGGCTGATGGGCTTTAGATGGCTCTCCGTGGCCCACGGGCTTAGGACAAAAGGGGGACTTCCAGGTGAGAGAGGTCCTACAGGGAAGGGCATTTCTGAAGGGTGGCTATATCCTGTCACTCCTCTGGAAAGGGACAAGCCCAAAGAGCTGGTGCTCTATAGGAGATGAAATAAAGCACTCTGAGAGTCTGGAAATGTTTGTGGTTTTTTTAATTCCCTTTGAGATTTTTTTGTTTGCATAGAAGAGTTCACCCGGGAGAAGAGACACAGGACTGGGACAGGGACAGTAGAGCAGAAGCCATGGCACTCTGAGGTCTGCAAAGATCAACCTCTCACTGGTTTACTTTGCTCCGAAAGCCAAAAAACTCGAGAACATCAAGTGCTGGGGCCTGAGGCATCTAAACCATTTGCATCAAAATGAACTGACAGTTCCTCTTGAAATGGGAGGGTGTGAACTAATCTGTGGTGTCCAGCCCAGGTATGCGGATTGTGTCCTTGATCCTGACAGCTGAAACATGGGGCTGTAGTCTCCAAACATTTACGTTTTTCAGATTATGTCCTTCGTCTAAAGTTTTATTCCTACCCTAAGTTAGTCCTAACAGCAAGTGGCTGATCCCCTGCATGAGTTTCAAATGCAGAACAGAGAGGGATAATTTGATGCAAACCAAACATATTTAAGTCCTTCAATCAAAGGCTGTGTAGTGTGATTGCATAGTGAATTAATATCAAAATTACACAAATATTTTTGTCTTTATGTCTGCGTGGTTTTGACTATTAATTATTTAAAGTAGATAGATAGATAGATAGATAGATAGACAGACAGACAGACAGACATAGATAGATGAATACAGAGGAAAAATTAGATGTAGAAGAATTAGTTCCTTAGTTTTACTAAGTTCTTCATGTATACAATACAAAAACATTTTAAGGACAAAATTGCTCTTTTTCTTTGCTAGGAGATTTCCCTGAAAGAATTCTTTCCATTTTGGAAAAAAACCCAAACCAATAACTTAAAATCTGTAGTAATCCTAATTAGCACGATATCTTCACCCAAGTCAACTCTCTGTTCAAATCAAAGCTTTTATTATATTTAGTATTATGTAAACATTTTCTTTTGTAGCCTTGCCCACCAGAAGAGCCTGGCCTTGCAGGTTTCCCTGCAGTGCTCAGCATGAGGAGCTGCTCCTATTGCAATGTGCTGGCTGGCTCCTGGAGAAGGCTCTGGTGACACTTCTGAGAGGACAGGCTTTGACTCATGTAAAAAGTGATTTGGGGAATCCAAAAATGCATGAGCTGAAATAATTTAATCTAATTTCAGTCATTTTTATGTATTTTCACTAAATGAATTTTTAGCATCCTTGTGTTTGCAAGAGACAGCTGTTTGCTTTGATCATCCACTCCTTCGTGTTGTTGGCTCCAGACGAGACTCCTGGATCTCTGGGCATCTGTGAGTGGGTTCTTTGCTGCACTTCAAATGGCACCAGATGCTCCAGTCCATGGTGGACAACTGAACCTTGCTCAGAAAGGCAATGCCTCCCACTTTCTTTAGGTATCTCTTTCAGGGTGGGCTGGGGGAAGGTTGCCTGTCCCCATGGCCTATGGATCTTGATACCTACCCTAGAAGAGACTTCTTCATGGTGACTCAAGTTAGACTAAATTAACTCTGCTTTCTCTGTTATTCCATTTATCTTCCTGCTGGAGGTATTTTGAACTCACAAATCCTTCAGAGCACACAAATCAAGCCAGAAAATAAGTTCAGAATAGCAGTATTTAATATTTACATATATCAGTGAAGCCAGTGGTCACACAGCTGGCAGGACAGAGGGTGTTCCCAGGAGCACAAAGACATCCCCAGGGCAGGACAGCCTGGAACAAGCAGATGGCAGCAGCACAGTGCACTTATTTTTCAGTGCAGGAGGTAGGTGCCAATGGGTCTCTCTTCCTCTCCTGGTGCTAGCACAGCCAAAGTTAGCTTTATCCCAGAGGTGAGAGTCAGGGAGTCAAAAACTAAGGGATGAGGAAGGGCAAGTATTTAGGGACCATAAAGAGTTCATAGAGCCTCTGTGCTGATAAAGGAGTCTCTCTCCATCTGACTACATGTGAATATCCTTATTTCCCACTGCCTCTTTAAATCTTTTTCTGGTTTGCTCTCTGTTGTATGTGGTAGCTGGCAATGAACATGAGCTTCTTTAAGCCAGCTGGCAGGTTTGGATGCACCTGGTGATGGATTGCAAACTTCAACAAGTCTTATGCTTTCTTTACAGGAGTTGCTTTTAAGTTTTATAGGTTGAATTTCCTGCTTCTAGGGGTGAAACTATGCTCCAAGGTGCATACGCTCCTCATCTAGGCAACTTACATTTTCTTGTTCACTTTATATAAAGAAGAATGTGAAGCATTTTGTGTGCTGCATTAGGGGACAGCACAAGCAGCCAAATATGTCTGCAATGAGTGTGTTTAAAGAGCTTGCTTTCATGCCACAGTGCAGAAATATGAACAATGTTGTGAAAACATAAATCAGGAAAAATAGGCTCCAAGTTTTTTAAATATATTCAGGTTTTCATAGCTGCCTACATGCATTCAGGGTGGGTAAAGATTATTTCATAGTTTGGCTGACAGAGGAAAGACAGTTCATGTCCAAGAATTAACCTTTGAGGAAGTTACTGAAATGATGAGTTTTCTGAAATTCCCCAGTCATGGATATTAGCTCAAGATCAAGAGCTTGCTCTTGAGTGATGATAGGGAATTATGTAGTTCCTGGTTGGTATTACCGTTGCTAACAAACTAAAGCTGATGCAATTTGCTGCCTTTAGATTATATCTTCTATTTATTACTAAGCTGCACATAATTACTACATATATCTTTGTTTATCTTTGGTGAGTTAATTCCTTGATCCATGTGCTCTATTCTAGAACAGCCCTGCAGACCTGTGTGGAAGTTAGTTAAATTCTTAGGCAGTTTCATGAAGGCAAAATTGGTGGTGAGGTTCTTCACCCTTTTGTTAAACCAAACATTTCTAAACTCTTGCTGCAAACCCTACTATCTGTGTTCACCCAAATGCTCCTCTAAGGCTACCACAACTCTCAGAATCTCCTGAAGAACCGATTTAGAAGTGCACTGGGCTTTGGCAAGGGGATCTGACTCCAGGGAGGCAGAAAGAGGCTGAAAACCATGTTCTTCAGTTGCCTCTGCAGTGTCTCAAACACTGCTCGATATATTCTCTGCTCATCCTCATTCAAATCTGTGAGTGCCCCATTGAGAAATTAACAGGGACAGGTGAGCTCATGGTGGGATGTGGGGAGGACGGGATGTTATCTACATCAGCCAGAGAGTGTCTGCTTCATGCAGCTGATAAATGTATACATTAACAACAGCTCCATTTCCCACACACTTGATAGGGCAAGTGGTGGCCTTTTATCTGAGGACTGTTGTGCTTTATACACAAGTACAGTAGTAAGGGGTGCATAGATCAATGTTTTTGTCAGTACCTGTGGTTTAGCTGGTATGTTTAGAGAAATGAAAATGTGGAGTCTCAGACTGAAATGATCTAGCCCTTTTCCACCCTGACTTCTTTATAAAAAAATCATCTTGCCCTGTGAAACACCTGAACATTTGTTGTTGTTGTTGTTGTCCCCCCATAAATAAAACAGTACAGTGTACTATCCTTATTGTATGTGAATTGGCAGTTTGGGGCTTGTCTTGGCATTCCTTGTAGGTCATTCACATTCCAGAAATATTTGTCTGAAAGACAATGAATGGAAGATGATTAATCAACATTCCAGGGGATATCTGACTTACTGCAAATATCTTGTACAATGAAAACAAACAATCAAAAGGAATCAATAGCGATAAATTAAATTTTGGAAGATGTTTTCTTCCGTTCTGTAAAATAATATTACTACATTTGACCAATTTAAAACATATCTACTTTTTGTCTCTCACTTATATAAGCAGGGAAGGGTCATTACACTTTATCAAAAAGGCTTCTTAAATTGAACAGAACCATGCAATGAGTATGTCAATATATCATACTGGCCTGCTGTTTAGAAAAACGTGAGGACCAGCTTATCCCTGGCTATAATGTGACAGAGAGAGAGTGTGCAAATGCACCTGCACTGCCCAGAGGAGCTCGTCCAGGGGCTGTGCAGACCTCTCAGCTCAAGTACCATTGCCAGAGCCTGAGAAATAAAACTGGAAAGAATGTAAATCACCCTTTTACTGCATACCAACCTTTCTTCTCCTCATACACGTGCCACATATGAAGCCAGTTAGTCCATTGATGACTTGAATGAAACAAAGAATAACTTCAATTACACCGATGACCAGGAGAATAGAGAAAAGGACAATATTCCAAAGGATGATGTTTTCAGGTTGTTTGCAAATACTCCATGTTGTCTGGTTAAACAAATAATTGTCTCTGTGATAGAGGAAAATAATTGGCAAGGTATTAGAAAGTAAAAACTTGAGAATGCTTTCTGCATTTTCTGGCATTTTATTTTCTGAACTTGATTACAAAAAGTGAGCTTCAGATGGTGCTATAATTGGTCAAAGCTGGTGATTCTCCCCAGAATTTCCTTTACAGAGATGCAATTGATAATTAGGGAAGACAGCTATATCTGTACTTTATTGCATGCACAAGAATGTTGTTGTATGGCAAAATTATTTTAATAACTAAATACAAAGGTCTGTAATGATAAAGTAATTCTCCATTCCTGCTGTGGTAACTCAACCCAGTCCATTCACTATGTCTTGCTCTGGTTTGAAGAGCATGGTTGTCAAGGCTGGCTTTAAAGATTCAGAGAAGACCTTTGCTTTGCTTTTCAGAAGCAGGTAGAGCTGGCTGAATTCTTGATAATTTAACAGATTAATGTGGCACAGTAAGAAAACTTCCTTTTGACTCCAGTGGGAATCACAGCTCACGGGCGTTTTGAAAGCACGGTGCAAATTGCACAAGGGGCTTGTAGCAAGCACAGCAGATAAAACTCAGGCAATTTGCCCAAGGATGATTCCTTGGTCAAAGAGATGACCAGCTAGAACATGCTACTGAGAGAAGTGTGAGCTTAGCTGTACACAGGGTGAACCATCAGTTCATTATGGAAAAAATCCAAGTTCACTTTAAAAAGATAGGGGAGAGATCAGGGAAAGCAAAACTGGAGGAGCTGTAAGCCATACTCACTCTAGAGTGTCATTCCTGAAAGGGTAGAGGTATTCTCCATCGCCTGTGTCACACAGAGGACCCCCAATCAGCCCCAAGGAAGAGATGACCACACAATATACTCCTCCTGCAAATCCCAGCACAGACAGGATCACTGACAGCAGCATCTGAAAGGGAAAAGACCTTCAACATTGTCTGCAGAGAGGTTTGAGTAGCATGGAGAGCTCACAATGAAAAGAGAAAAAATTCTCTTTCTTGTCTCTTTATGATGAAAATGCTACTGCTACTAAATTTGTGGGAATAAAAAATAGTTTACTTTTTCTGACTGTTGTAGCTGTCATAGATGTTAAAGAACTTATTCTTTAGAGTTTTATGCCTAAGCTATCTATTATGAAAAATCTGGTGAGTTTTCTCTCAAAAGCCAGTATGAGGCCAGTCCTGGATTGATCTGTTCTGTACCATGTGCCTTGGCATTTCCAACTCTTCAACTTTCTTGGCCCTTGTACCAAAAGGAAAAAGCAAGCAACTACTGAATCAGGTATGAAAGCAACAGAAGGTGTATTAATTGTTTTTGCTAACTGATGGAATGCAAAAAAGCCTTTCTTGTTGCTGCTTTCCTACATTCTGCAATACCATGACATGTGATTACCACTTCTCATGTTGAGAAATCCAATTGTGCAGCATGTGGCAACAAACCAGCAGGTACTTCAAATTGGATGTAATGCACTCCTATTTTACATCAGCCACTCCCACAGAAATGCTACCTTTACTCCGTTCTGGGGTAGTTTTCTAGTAATGAATGGGATGTATCCAGTTGCTGTTTGTCTATAAAAACAAAAATCCCAGGATGGTGCTACTGGTGGTGCATCTGGGACAGGCTTCTCAATAGTCTTGCTAAGAATCACTGCTTGTGGTTGTTTACAACTCTGCCAAGTGAGAGAAGAAACTCTGGAGCAGACTGATAGAGCCAGGGGAAGACCTGGAGCAGGGAGAAGGCAGCAGGCTTGCCTTTTTGTCAGGGCAATGGCAAGACCAAGGAAGCACATACAAAATATTCTCATCCATGACTCAGGTTTGAAGCCAAATATCTCAAATCTCATAATTCCCTGTTGCCAGCAAATAACAGGTGAAATCCGCCAGCCCACAAAGCAGATATAAACCTTCTCCTAATCTCAAGCTGTGCCAAGGGAGATACAGGCTAGAATTAAGGAGGAAGTTTTTCACAGAAAGAGTGGTCAGATACTGGAATCAACTACCCAGGGAGGTGGTGGAGTCACCATCCCTAGATGTGTTCAGAAAAAGACTGGATGTGGCACTTGGTGCCATGATCTAGTTGAGGTGTTAGAACATGGGTTGGACTCGATGATCTTAAAGGTCTCTTCCAACCTAGAAATTCTGTAATTCTGTAATCCCACTTGTTCCACAGACCACCCATTACAGAGTCAAATGGAAATATCCACCATCCATGTTGGAGTTTTTTGACAAAGCCTTGAAAAGTCTATTCACTGTCTGAACACATTCAAGCTGGTGAATGCAGTTTTCAGCTTGCCAGATGACTGCTTTCTGTAAAACCTTGCATGATGCTGGTGTGTGAATTGGCAAATTTTGTGTGTTGTTTTGCCTTTAAAGCAATCCTTGAGTTAAAAGTTGCTGTGATTTCTCATGGGATTTATTTAATCATAATTGATTAACAACTCAGTCTTTTCTTGCAAAGCTGGATACTCTTTCTTTAGTCTTTATCTGTGTGTTGGCTGAATTGCCTCTTAGCAGAGCTCCATTGTCAGCAAAATGTAGGTAATTTAGTCTATTGTCCTGGACCAAAACAGTGTCTGGGTTGTAGCTGATGCACTGTCTCCCACAATAAGATCACCAACCATGCCTTGTGGTGAAGGTGAGTGATGGATACTGTCTTTAAAACTCCTACCTATTCTGAATCAGTTTTCCCCACTTGTTTTCTCATTTACTTCAACTGTGCATTCTACTTCTCGGTTGAAGGATTTTAATTATGTTAACAATTCATTTTAGTACAGCATAGCAGTACAGGACATCCCAAAAATAATTATGAAGAAAAAGTCAAATGATCTTTTGGTATTGCTATGTCTTGTGATAGCAGTTAGTCAGTACTAGTAGCACTTGTCAGTGCTATCTGTGATGACTATGCTCTGTCACAGGATTGTGTCATTTGGCATCTGTTGGCTGTATGACTAGCTTCATCCCAACTATTTCCCTTGCTGCAGCTGTTGGATTGGCTCTCCTCAGCATTTTCTAGACATGCAGGGGCATTTCCCCATTTTATCTACTGATCTGGATACTTTTCTGGAGGCTTGCCACATAGTCTGTGAAAATCCAAGAATTTTATTAACCATTTCATCATCTCAAACTTTCAGCGTTTTCCCTAGTTGTACTAATTGAAATATTTTGTTTCCTCATTTGTGTCCTTAATTGCAACAGGAGGCGTAAGCTGGGATGCTTGAGTGTGTTGAAATTTGTTTCCCATGATGTTGACCTGTTCTGTTCTCCTGGAAAGGTTTTGCTGCTCATTTTTGCTGATTTTCCCTGCTTTATCCTTCACACAATTGAATTGTCCCTGGTGACGAAGACTCTTAGAATTCATTCTTTGAATGTTTGCATCAGCTACTTTGATGAAGTTACCAAGTTCCTCCTGTCTCAGCTTGTGCTGCTCTTTATTAACCTGGTTCTTGTTCCATACACATTTCTTTCTCCTCTATTTCTTTGTCTGAAAGTGGTTTTGGTTTGGTTTGGTTTTTTTTACAAAATTGTTATTCTGTGTGATTCTGGATATTTTTGCTTCAGTTTGTTTGTCTGGAATGCTGCTATGGCTCTTCTTGTTCTTCTTAAGTAACTCTTAAGGAAAACTTAGAGATACTGGACTATATGCTTGCTGATGCAATGAGAGAAGCTGTATTTTGGGTGGGTCTTTTTCCTCACCACGTCAGTGCAGTGGATGATTTCAGATGTGTACGTGTTAAGCTGCAAGACACTGAAGCTTTCTAAATCTATTACTTTCCGTATTCATTACTCTGTAGTGCAAGGACAAGAAGCCGTTGATGTGTGTTTGTAAGTAATAATTTAAAGCTAATTAATGAAAAAACTTAATGTAGCATGTAATCACTATGAACTGGAAAACTCACTAAAGTTAATAAAAAGTATGAGAAACAGTAATTTTTATTACTGTTGAAGATACGTTGGCAGTGTGTAAAGGCTTTGATGAAGTCTGAAACTATTAAACAAGAAATTGCACAAAATAAAATAGGACAGAGTCCCTGCCCTGAGGAAAATGTTATGTTTTGAATGAACAATAATTCTGACCAGTAATAATGCTTTAGCTTTTTTTTTCCTACTATGACAATCAATTCCTCAGTTCTGAATATTCAGTGTAAGTTACGATTTTATACCTAGGATCTCCAAAGCAGAAAGGTTCCCAAACTAGCCTTTGGATTACAGAGGCTCCTGAGCAGTTCCATGAGGGATCTTTCTCTGCCAGTACGTGGAAGTAGTTGGGGACTCCTTAGCAGGTCCATCCAGACCTACCTCCCAAGGAGCTTGGGCACTTTGAGAGGTTGCCAATACTGTGGATGTCTGAACCAATCCCAATCTCCAGGGCCTCACACCATACCCTGCCTTCCATATACAGCTCTTAAAGTCAGGACATCTGAGCACCCTGCTGTGGATGTCTGTGCATTTTTTTCCACTTTCCACAGTGCAAATTTTGCCTGAGGCTTCTTCCCTTGAAGAAGCAGACCGTCAGCCTTTAGATCTCCCTGCAACACTCACCTCTTATTGAATGTTTGGAAATTACTCTTCCCAGGAGCTGTGCAAGGTAAACTTGTTTTTATTGTTGTTCACAGCCACTCACTCTTTGCTCATGCCCCCATCTCATCCCTAGTTTGAGACACAGTCTGTTTAAATCATAGGGGGTAGAGCTACACCCTTTCCACCTCACAGAGGTGTATGACTCCAGAAGGGTGTGTGTTCAAAAAGACAGCATTTTCATAGACTGTCCTCACTGAGTCTATTTTCCAGTTTGGTTTGGGTAGCTTCATCACTTGGCCATCATTCCTTTGTGATATGGTTTAGTGGGCATGGTGGTATTCACTTCAAAGTTGGGCTTGATGAACTTGGAGTTTTTTTCCAACCTTAATGATTCTGTGATTCTCCTGATTCTACAAAATATCACAATGCATAATCAAATTACTTTCTTAACATCTATTTTATTCCTCCATAACAGCAAATAAAGAAGAGGAGGAACAGCTTGTAGGTAACCAATGAGTGATGGGAAGGTGCAGACAGGGTATCTGGCATTGATGTACTGCTGCTAGGAATGGCTCAGACAGTGAAAGAGAAGGGGGAGAACAGAGAATTGTGGTGGGTCTGTGGATGAAACTGTGCTACCACCTGTGCTGTTGGGCTGGGGAGGGAACCCAGCCAGCCTTGGGTAGTTTCACTCTTGTCCCTGTAATATTTAGCACTGGGATGAAGGATGGAGAAGAGACACCTGAGATGTTGTATGAACTCAGCCCAGTTCACCTGGATTTCCCCTGTGACTAACCAGACTCAGTGAGTGTAGGAACCACTACAGTGGCTGTTTTTCATCACTGCTTTCTACATCACTGAAAATCAAGGAAAGCAGCTGGCTCAGGCACTGCTTGCAGGGTGCCTAGGATCTCAGCCCAGCTCAGCAACAGGCCTGCTTGGCCATTGTTAGCATCCTGTCTGTGCATGTGACATCTGGTTAAATCAATGTACTGGCATGTCCCTTGGGATGTGCTTGCTGACATCCTAATAAAGAATGCTATGTTGGTATTATGAATAATGAATTATTTGAGTAAAATGTTTTAAAGAGGCAAATGTTTTCTCATGGATCAGATTAAATAGTAATTGAAAAGTACAGAAGAGACATGCTTCATTACACGGAATCTCTCATTCCAGGCTACTTCTGGGAAGGATGCAGGCTCAAAAATTTTCTAAGTCAGAAGTCTGTGCCCAGGGCTTTAGAATGAATGGAGATGCCTTTATACCATGTTGCTTTATAATATTCCTAATTATCAAAGAAAAATATCTCTCTGGCCATTTTTTAGATATCAGAGAGCCTAAATTGCATTTTCACATTTCACATCCATAGCATTTGAGTACACGTGAGCTACTGGTCAGAACTGCAGGAAGCAGCGCTGGCTCCTCAGTCCAGATGCAGCAGCTCACACTTTTGGCATGGACCTGCAAATAGGGGGCCTGTGTATCCCTACAGAGAAAAGCAGGGATGAATCTGTGGAAAAGCAGATTGCCATGGAAGGGTATAGAGGAAACAGAACTCTGTGGAAGCAGGAGGAACAGGCAGCTGTCTCAGTCTTAAGGATTGCCTTGAGCAGGGGAATCTGGAGCCATGTTATTTTGTGTGATGCAGTTTCCTTTGCCCTTAGCATTGTGCCTAAGGGCTCCAGCACCGTTCCTGGCTGATTTCCCTCCAATCAGCAGCCTGCAACATGATAACGTTCTTGTTGGCTAACTGAGCTCTCAGCCCCAGCCCAGGGGCACTGTGGATCAAGCTCCTCATCTGTGTTTCCCTGACATGGCTGCTGACTGTGGCGCGATGGTTTGTCACTGCACATTTCCACCTGCTGAGCAGCCATTTAAAGAGCTATTGCACAAACTCTGTGGTGCCATTTCAACACATAAATATCCACTTACCCCACATCTGTTAGCGCAACATCCTGCTCCACCTGCTGCCAGCATCATGAACGCCGGCAAAATAACCTGAAAGAAAAGCACAGGCTGAATGGGTGTGCAGCACTTCTGCTGAGGTGGGGGGTGAGAGGTGGGTTAAATTCTAAGAGCTGGGGCATCATGTTCCTCAAATGCAAGTCACCTTCTGACTCTTCTCTGGGAGTTACACCTTCTTGGATGTTGGTGCTGCGGAGGAGTTACTCAGAAATAAGTGTGGGATTACAGCTAGAGCTGTCTGTCAAATGGCTGGTATATTAATTCTAAGTGCTGAAGCTATACGGCTTTTTTCAGGATATAAAAAGGTTGAGCATGGTATCGTAGGGGTTTTTTGTTTGGAAAAAATGTGTCAGTTTTGAGAAAATTGAATTTCTGCCCAGAAAAGATACATAGCTGGACTAAGAATTATGTCAGTTTAAACCTCCTAAGCATTCTTCTCTGGATTGTGATTAAGAAACCAGCCTTGAGCTTCCTGAAACAGATCTGACTTTGGTTTGGGTTCTTTTTTTGTGCTAAACTTCTGGAAAACCTACAAGATGGACTTCAGCCAATAGGGAACTTCGAGTTCACATCAGCTTCCTCCATGGTAATTATCAGGTGGAACTGGACCAATACAATGCAGTCAGTTACCATCTATGACTCGGGATATAATGCTGCCTTACAGACACTCTGGTGTTAGGAAAAGTTGCCTTCAGTTTGGTAGCCAGAGGGCTAGAAAGCTTTTGTGGGTCTGGCTGTGGAGCCTGCACACCCCCACTTCCTTGTCTCTACACACCAGTGCCAGTTAAAGCATCTCACAGAGCAGCACAACTAAAGGAGTATTTAAGAAATTAGGAAATGGTTATTATGAAGTTAATGAAAGAAGAAGAACCCAAATCAATCAGTCAATCAATCAATCAATTAATCAATCCAACATAAAAGCTAAAAACTGTAAAAATGGCCTGACTAGATGCAAGATTTTTTGTCAAGCAGACCAGGAAGAACAGAATGTCCATGATGAACAAAGCCCATAGAATTTATGTTTGTAGTGTGAATACCTCTGTTGAACATTGTGGGACAGTGTTATGCAACTTCCTTAGATTTGTAGGTTCCTAAATATTTTTCAGAGGATTTATTCTCTATTGCCTTTTATGCACACCCCAGAGGCAACCTACAGCACCAGGAGTGGTGGCTGGACCACATTTGGAAGCCTGCAGAAGTAGAGCATTGAGGTTAAAAAGGTGCTCCTCTTCCTGCAAAGAAATCTGCTCTTAAATAATCAAAAATGGTCCCCAAGGCAGCCTCAGCCCCAGTGTTGCACCGTCTGGCACTCAGAAGAAGAGTTAATACCTCTGCCCATCAATCCAACACTTCTTTTCCTCCAGGGCTGCCATTTTTCTTTTGAGGCTTCCCATCTAAGCGGCAAACACTTTTGTGTCATCTATTAGCCTGGCTCAGGATGAAGGGTTTGCTTAACAGCTTTCTTTTTATGCAGTGCCTGATTATAAATGCCTGCCTTTTGACATGGGAATGAGAATTTGCAGGATTTGGCTGTTGTCAGTAAAACAAGAGCTGGGTGTGAGCCATGGCTTGGCTCAGTTAGGCATTTCCTTGTGTTGCACACAGGCTTTCCATGAGGAAAGATGTTACTATGACACATAGAGCCAGTCTTACTCTCTTTGCATCCCAAATATTTGAAATAAGGAAATTGAGAGGTTTTCAGGTCATATAATTTCCATTACAGATTCAGCAGAGGAGAAGGAAAGGGTGGAGGTGGCTACTCAGCCAAAGAGTGCACTGATGATCTATGTATCAGCCCACAGATGAAGTTCTCAGGTGGAGGAAGGTTTATTGGCTCACAGAGCTAAGCCAGGCTGTGCTGAAGTTTCTCCTACAGTCTTGACTCTGGAGGCTGTGTCCTAGTTTTGGGGAGATTCTCCAAGGTCAGGCAACCTGTTGGCATGACTTGCCTCAGTTTCCTTTCGGAAGAAGCCAGGTACATGGAGGAATGTATTGCAGCTTCATCTTTCCTCACTGTAGTGTCAGGATATGGACCAGACTCCAGTCGTGGGACATCCTGTCCCTTTTTTTAACTCCTTAGGACACCAAGAAGCCAATCTTCATTTTCCCATGCTTCCAGCACCTGGAAGATGGAGCTGATGATAATGCTTTCTTTCCCCTTACCTGTGGGCATTTCTCATGTTGCTTTCTGGAAAAGGTGTACACTCAACGGCATTGTTTGTGGATCAATAATTACTCTTAATGCCATGTTTTGAAGGTCAATGCAAATTTTTCCTCTCCTCTGACTAGCTGTTCTCATTTTTGATGTATGTGGTGCTGACCACAGGCAACTCTGTGTGGAAGCCTTAAAAGAAGGTGCGTTTTCAACGAGCCGATGACGCTCTACATCTAACATCTGCCTTTCCTTTCATTGAACGCCAATGACTCCTGGGCTTGCAGTGATATGAATTTTCCACAAGGTCTCTCATGTTGTTCCACTTCTTCCTTCTACAAACTCATGCTCAGCATGAGTAATAGGCCCATGTGGTAGCCGCAAGAAGAAGCAGACAAGCTGCTGATGGAGAACAGTTTATTGAATGATCTTATACCATGTTTCTGCTTTGGGAAATATGAGTATGAACCAGATCCACTGCAGGCTTTGCACAGACTTTAGTGGCAGCTGCATAGTAGTCTGACTGTGAATGAGATTTACTTTTTTCTAAGTTAATTGTTCTTAAACATTCCTTTATTGTTTTGGCCAGCTCTGTGCCAGTTTGCCATCTGCCCAGTACTGGTCATATGTATGTTACTTGCTTGGCTTATTAACTGCACTTGGGTAGATAATTGAAAGAACACAAAAAGAGCAGGCTTTCTGATGAACTGGAATGATAAGTATTCCCCAACATGTTCCCTTCTAGCCATGGAAAATTGTTGTGGGACACGCAAGGACACACACAGATACTTTCTCTTGAGAAGGCTGAAAACTATTTATTAAAACATCCGACTCCATATTTATAGTATTTCCACACAGACCAGAGATTGGAGAAGAAGGCTGACACTTCTCCCATCTCGGCAGTCAAGACAACTGTCCATCAGCTGTTTTCCATACCAAGAGAAAGTATCTAAAACAACCTCATCTTATCAAAACAGACTTTTGATAACAACACCTGTGTGTGAGAAAAAACTAAGAACTGTGAAAACAGTTAGTTAGAAAGTGCCTCAGAAAACTTGGAAAATCAGGGCTGCAGATAATAATATAAAAGTGATTTTTCCTGGGACCTGGAATGGAAAACTAGTTATAGAAGAACACATTCAAACCGGATCCAACCCAAAAGAAGGTTGGTGAGAGTGTGGGAACAGGAGGAATTCAGCTTATTAAGCCATTTGCAAGTCCACATTTGTAAAGTGCTATCTGGGTCTCGAACTAACACCCGCTGAAACATGTTTCAGTTTTTCCCTTAATGTTTTTGTGAATTGCATGTACATAAAATCAGTTGCAGGAGTAACATGGGGATGCAGACAATAATGAAAACTCACCACCTCCAGCTGAGCTTAGGACCTCAGCTTTGATTTCACTCTTGGAGGATGAACATTCGTGTAACTCTTCTCCACAGTGAGCAGTCAGGCCTAGTGCTTCTTCCTAACTTGGAGTTCTGATATTTATTTCAGGAATGTTTTGTATTTCTTTGACTAGGCACTTCTTTTGCCTTAAATGCATTTTCTCAGTTACATACCCAGCTTCTCATTTAAGCTGTTCATACATGTTTATGCAAAACACATTTTTATGACCTTTTTGTTTTAACTGAGGTTTTCTTGGCCTCAAATTTAAAACAAAGCAGAACAAAACTCAGAAGAAACATTCATATCTTACCAGTATCCCAGCTCCCAGAATGCCATGGAAAAACCAGACCAAATCAGTTATCTCGCTGAGCTGCAGTACTTGTCCATTGGGGAAGTATAGGAGAATGTTGGAGACAATAGCACACACTGCCAGTGGGAAGAGGGTGATCCCAATGCACTTTGAACACTTCCCCGTGCACATGGCAGCTCTCTGCGCAGGAAAGACACAAGGAGGTTTGGGTTACTGCAGTGCAGGGAGCACCAGGTTTGAGCAGTTTTATTCTTTAATGAAAGAGGAATCAATTCCATAGAAAGAAATGTTCCAGGTAAGAGTTACACAGATAATCCTGTTCTAAAGACCCTGTTCCCATCAGAGAATTATTTTAAATTGAATTATTCAAAGCTAGGATGTTTAATTGAATTTATTTAAAATTGTAAGACTAAGCCTGTGCTGGTAGGAAATTACCAGGGAGTTGCATTTTAGTTGTTAATGGACAATTGTCTGTCCATTAGGAATATCAGTAACAAAACCATGGCCCCACAAACAGATACCCTGGCTGGCAGTCAGGGCTAAGGCCTTGAGTGGAAGGAGAGGTGGGTACCCTGGGTTTTCTGGGACCACTGTCTTGGGAAGCTGGTTTGAAACCTCTGCACTGAAGGTTTAGAAGAGCAGGAAATGGCGGCTGCCGTGGTTTAACGCGGTCTGGTTTTCAGCTGGGGGTGGTTCCCTCTGAGGACTCAGCAGAGCCAATCAGCTGGCGAGTTTTGAAGATTGACACCCAGTTAAACCACTTAAAAGAGTTGAATACATCTCATTTTAAAACAAACAAAGGCCAGGAAAGGCTCCCTTGGCTTTTGGCTTTTAAACAAGTAAGTTGCAGGGCCGGCTGGCTGAGATTTCTGCCCTGTGAGGGGTGGTGAGAAGGCTGCTTGAGCCCCTCATGGGGGAGCCTGCTGGGCCCATTTTGGCAGGTGACTGGGGCCCCTTCCCAGCAGAGCCTACCAGTCCTTTTTCCAGCTGCACTGCTGGGCCACACTGGCCAGAGAGGTGCTGGGAGCAACCCTGTGGTAGGGACCAGCGCTGGGAATGGCTCTGTGGTTGGTGCTGGGGGAAGTCCCGAGAGCAGGAGTGGCCACATGGCCAGGACTGCACAGCCAAAATTGGCATGACTGGGACAGTGGCACACGGCTGTGGCTATCTTGGCATGGCTCACGATGAACTTTGTTTGTTTATCCGCTTTTAGCCAGCCATGCTGCAGACAGGACAAAAACAGCATCAGCAGCTTTTCTTGTTTTTATGGCATTCCAGATGAAGAAAAGTGCTGAGTGGAGCTGGCAGCCAGCAGAGCTCGCACGGTGTCAGCAGAGACCACATGAGCAGCAGTGGAAGGCAGGGTGAGCCATTTTCCCAATGCAGACCCTGGATGAGATCAACCTTTCAGCGCCGCAGAAATCTATAAAAATTGCTTCAGTTGATGAAGTTTGAGAGCAAATGAACCTACAAACACCAATTCCCTCCTAAATCAGGAAAAGAAAAGGGGAAAGACATGTAGAGGAAACAACATGGGACACTGAGGTGAGTGAAGAAAGGGTAAAGTTCTAGATGAAAGGAGATTGAGGAGATGCCTTAGTCTTGGACTGAAATTTGTTTGTGAGGCTATGGTGAAGATATATTTTTGATATACCAGACTTTGTTTCTTCCCTGTAATTCATGAAGTGCCTGGGGAGATGCAGACCATGAGAAAAGGGCACTTGTACTGGAGCGTGTGGATGCTGAAAAGCTGTAATCCAATGAGGAGCTTGAAGAGGGAGAGATGAGAAACTTTGCCCCACGGATAGAAGAAGAAAAATCTCTGTTCCCAGAGATAAAAGAAGTGAACTTTTGTTTTTATGCTAGAACAGCTCATCCTTAAAATAGCATCCCATAAGTTGACATGGCCCATGAAAGCAACTGTGGGAAAGCCACAAGGCATGGGAGGGACTTTCACACTGCAAACAGATTTTCCTTTCCCAGGTGACTGATTCGCCATGACATTGAAGCCACAACAGAACGGGTTCTTGTGGAGAAGTCTCCGTGGCATGGCAAGAGAGACTCCTCTCCCTAAGTGAACTGAAGAACAATTATTTTAGTGGTGGTAAACTGACTGAAAGTCCCAGATTTTGTGTCTTCACGTTGTCAGTGGGAAAGAAGAGGGTATGGGGGAGGAGAAGTGTTCAGAAGGCTTATTCTAATTTTCTTACTGTTTTTTCTTTTAATTCTGTTAGTAAAATTTTCTTTATACCCTTTGAAGTTTTGAGCCTGCTTTGCTCTCCTCATCGTCCTTCTATCACAGCAGAAAATGAGTCAATAGTTCTAGTGGGTGCACTGGCATTTGGCCAGCATTAGACCCACTACAGCTACCAAGGATACCATGTGAATATTCAACCCTGCCCTGGCACTGAGACAAGCAGTGAAGACTCCCCGGAGCGCCTACCAACTGTATTTCCTCTATTTCAGTCAAAAAGACACCCTTAGCAAGAATTGGAGAAATATTTATTACTGTTTACTGTGACCTGCTTAGTCTGCACATAAGGGTAGATAAAACTGTGGATTACGGGAGTGTTTGGCACCCACCCTAAAATATCTCAAAAGTTGTAATCTTGTCTAATTCTGTGTCTATTTGCTAAGGGCAGCACAAAATGCCATTCCGTCTCAATTTCAGAGATCTGTCATAGCATACAGTAGCTTAGTAGTTCATAGCATTCATGTTCTTTCTTTAAAATCAAAGAATAAACATAAATTAACACTGATTGAGAGAGATCTCTACAGGTGTCCAGTCCAACCCCCTGCTGCAATCAGGACCACCACCAACACTAGGTCACTGTGTTAGCCACAGCTTTGTGTAGCTGAGCTTAAGAAGCCCCCAAGGATGGAGAACTACTACCTCTCTGTGTGACCTGTTGTGGAGTTGACCCAATCTCTTGATGAAAAAGTCTTTTCTCATGTCCAGCCTGAATCTCCAAATCTGTAAGCAGGGCTGTTGCTCCTCATTATATTCTCTCACACCACTCCATCACCTCTGTCACGCCCCAGTTTTTTGTAGGCTGTTATTAGACCTCTCCTCACCAAAGTCTACTACATCTGCTCACACTGCACCAATGCTTGATCTACAGCCAGAGAGAAAAGCCTCTTTTCAAAGCCTCAGTACAAAAGTGGATCCACAGATAAATGCCCATGTCAGTTTGGAAATTTCAGACTACTGGGTCAGAGGTTATTGATCTTGGATACTACCTTCAACTTTGTGGTACAAACTGGTTACAACTTCTTAATGATGTTTTATCACAGATTCATTCCATCTCAAGGCTTTCAAATGCATAAAAATATAAAATGTGCATTAAAATACGAAATATCAAGCCATGAATTTCTGTCCTCAGAGAGAACTGTCAGTTTATGACAAAAAGGACTTTGCTGTCCTGTGGGTAAGTTACCAAATGCAAGAGAAGTAAAAGGACGTGGTCACACACCATTTCATGCACATGCCTTTGCTTGTTATGTGCCAATAGTTTTTGTAATAACTGAGGCAGTTAGCAGTGAAATGTCCCTCAATTTACTCATGTGCATTGGCTAATCTGAAAAGTTTTATGACAAGGATTGGTGTGGAGAAGGTATTAAGCAGGCTAGGAACACAGAAATCAATCAAAGTTGGGTTCCCAAGAAGGCAAAAGGTAGAAAAATAGCTAGAAGCTGTTGGAGAAAGCCAGAGACAGGCTATAATAGACTTTGCTTACAGAATGAAGACAGTGAAAAGATAAGGTAAGTTATCAGGTGAGATATCCTCAGGTCTCTTCTTCAAATGAGAGGGAAAACAGAAAGACTTTATGGAGTGCCATATATTGACGTGAAGCAGCTATGGCTGCCAGGGATTTCTTCTGAGTTTGCATTTCTATAGCAAAAAAATTGCATTATTTTCTGCTGCTGTGAGTTTAACAAGAGCACTGTGCTTATATGCCTTTTCTTCTGAGCACTTTGCAGTCATCTTGAGCTTTATAGTCCATCTTTAAAATAAGCTGACATTAAACTATTCCAGAAAGGGCCATTTTTAACAGAGATACTTCTGTATTTAGGGTCATTACCTGTTGTTTATACAGTGCTCAAAATTTGGCAAAGCATTTTACAAGCCTCTGGAACTCAAAGATAAAAATCTAAACAGACCAACAATGTGCAGATGAAAGATGAAGTAGGGAATGGGAATGGAGGAAAATGGAAAGAATACTGGATATTTCGCCTGTCTTTCAAATAACCAGTGTCTAGGTTATTTTTTTACACTGACTCTTGCCTTCCTGCTTTCCCTTCTCATTCCAGCTTTAGCTTTCCCATTTGTTTGCCCAACCTCACCTACTTCCCCTCCCCCGAGAGAAGCAAACAAGCACAGGCACAGCCTGGCCTCCTTCTACAGAAGCTAAGCCTTGTAGTTGAGTTATAAATTCTCTTCTGCATCTTCCGTGCATCGCCGGAGGGCCCAGTTCTTGTACAGCACAAAGCAACATGACGCTGCTTTGCCTGGAAGAACTGAGGGTTCCAGCTCATTCCCTCTGACCTATCTCAATACCACTTCAAACTGCAGGGAGAACTTACCTAAACAACAATCACCAAACCTAGTGAGAGCCTCTACCACCAAAATCAATGCCGCTTTGCCACCTGTGCACATCAGAGGATCTGCACGCATTATTACAGCTTAGGAAAAAACTCTCGCTTGCCAGAAGCACTTAAAACACTTTATGAGTTCACCAAACAAAAACACATTCTGCAGCTTTGTTAAGCAAGATACCTAGAGAAACATTCTAATTTTTAGTGAATTTTTTAGAAAGTTTTGCTTTTTAATGCTACAGTAAGCATGTAAATACTTTTGCTTACCTTCTAAACAGGGCTAAGATGGCCTCCAGAGTTCCCCACAGCCAGCTTCAGGCTTTCCAGCTCCTCTCTCCTGGAGTGTGGCCGTCTGAGCGAGGCACAGCGATGTTTTTGGGTGACGGCCTCTATTAAACAAATAGCTGTTTCTCTCTGAGAATGAGGAAATACCCCAAGTTATCCCTGGTTGGCCAGCGCAAGGTTGGCATGTCACCCGCGGTTATTGATTATTTTAAGGCAGTGTTCCAATGGTCAATGCCTCAGCCCCCGGGACATGTGGATTGGAGCAGCGGAGACCTTTTTACAGCTGTAACCATTTCAGCTGTGTGGAGTTTGGCAGAAGAGGAAAGGCAGGAGATGGCAGAAGAGCAATGAGTACCTGGCAGAAAATATGGTTGGAGCACAAGGTGGTGGCA
Organism: Thryothorus ludovicianus; assembly: GCA_013397245.1. NCBI lineage: Eukaryota > Metazoa > Chordata > Aves > Passeriformes > Certhiidae > Thryothorus > Thryothorus ludovicianus. Next base: position 956,516 of record VZTB01005695.1, on the reverse strand, counting down.
CAGTGAAGCTGGCCATTGGTGTGATGTCATCTTCTGCACAGCAGGCTGTGGCTGTTAAAATTCAGTACATGCTCCAAAGCATGCTCTTGAGAGAGTTAGGTGAGAAGAATGGGGATGGGAAGAATACTCCCAGTAGGACAGGAGAAAAAGAAGAAAGACAGACTGGCTGGGGAGAAAAGAGAGATGTGACCTAGAGAGGGAGCAAGGAAAAAATCCCACAGTATTCCAAGGAGGAGAGAGTGGGAATGCGGAAGGGAAACTGAAAATTTGCTTTGGCAAAGGAGAAAATAAAAGAGACACTAGGGATGGGTCAAGAAGTGAAAAACACAATGAAGAGTATTAAGACATTAAAACTGAACTGGGAGAAGACTCATATTGAGGAGAAAGGAAGTTTCTTTTGTAGAAAATGTGATGATAATAACCGTTAAAATAGGTCCAAACTTTAAAACTTAAAGGTATATATGTTACTTGGTAGGTCAGATTTGGCCCCAGTTGTGATTGGAATATATCCAGATCCCTCCCTTCAACTGAAAACATCCCCTCTCTGACAAGCATCTGCATCCTCACCTCTCACCTTCATCCTTTAATCTCACTAGGAAAGATTGAGTGTGAAGGGTGGAATTCATCTCATGTGATTTTGGGCATAGATGTCAACCTGGGCTGTGCTTATTTCTCATGACAGAAACAGACACTTCTAAGGAAATTAATCACGAGATCTATTTTAGGATTTACTGTAGGGTTGAAGTAAATCATTAATGGTAAAAGGACCTCACCACTTGTTCTGATCTAGATGTCAGAATCTGTTGTCATATAAATCACATTCATGAAGACTACCAGCATGGCAGAGTGACTGCAAAAGCACCAGGAATTCTGTTCCTGGCTGCATATTTAATATAAAAAATAATATAAAATAATCGCTGACTCACAGCCAGTGAAAATCTTTAGTGATCTCAGGGGGATCTCAGGCAAAGAACCTTCATCACAATTCAGGTGGTAACAAGGAGGAAAACTGAACTAACTCACTGAGTCCAATGCCCCGAACTTCAATTGCTGTCAGCAGCAACAGCCTTTAACCATGTCTTTTGTGCAAGTGCTTGAACCCCAAGGGAAAGGAACAAAGTGTCATACAATCTTCAGACAGGACAAAGGCACCAGGTCCACTGACATTTAAAGCAGTTAAAGAATTAACTTTAGAACAACTTGAAGACCATCAGCAATTTGCACTGACAGCTGGAACAACTGGAGGGACCTACCTGTTAAGAAGCAAATGAGGGAACTTCATAATGATACTTAAGATTAACTCTGCCCCTAAATCTTATCCTGGTTGCTTGGAGTTTTTATAGACTTTAACTCCATAATATCTCTAAGGCACCACCTTTCCCATCTTCACATACCCAACACCCTTATCTGGGCTCAACATCCTTCATTTAGATTCTGCTTTTCTCTGGCTTATACTCCTCCAGGATGATGTACAAACCTCACCTCTGTAGTTTCTTACCTATACTGTGTCCCCAGAACTATACATTCTTTTAATGACCTTTTTCATTTTCTTCTCTGCACTTTACAAAATTTGTCAATCAACAATGTAGATTTTAAACTGTTTGGGGCAAGTTCAGTGTTTGCATCTACATTTATATAACATGTACGTGTTATGGGGCTGAACCAAAGACTAGTGCTTCTAGTCACTACAAAAAAAAAATACTAGTAAGCTATATTGAACTCTATTCTCTTACAGGTTCAAGAATCTCTTTAGACGTGCTCATTATTGAGTAGGACCTACATTCAGTCTTTGATGAGTTCTGTGCTAAGTACTGCTCATTGTGAGGCACAGGAAGAATGCCAAAAAGAAGAACATAATAAAAATCTGTATTAACACCAGGCATTCTGACTCCTACCTGTTTTTCTAAAGCAACAGACTCACCCAAAAGAAATGAAAGCAAGCAAGCTCTAAAATGCTTAGAAACACTGAGCTTTGTCTACAAAGCGTTTAGTGGCTAAGCTGAGTGTATACAATTGTGTACATCTATTTTTCCCATTGCAATATTGACTTTTAAGGCAATGAAAACATTTTGTGTTCCACTGATCAATGCCTCCTGATTATATTGACTTACTGTACACCAACTCTGATCCTCCTTTTATTTCTACCCTTTTAGCCATAAATTCTTTATTAATTTTCAAGTTACATGTAGTAGCATGGGAACCAAGAGAGGAACTGTAAATATGTGAAAAATCTTGTTCATCATGATGGGAATGAAAACAGTTCCAGCCCTCTGAGTGATGCCACGTGAGAAACTGAAGAATTACAGCCCTGTGCAGGTTTTTGAAGGGCATATCTGACTGCCCACTTGCTCTATTAATTGATCTGCCCCATTTGGAGCGTGGCTGCTGCACATGAAGGAAAAATGGCCTATTTCTGTTGATACGATGTAGAAAAAGGAGAAAGGCAGCTCTGTTTCCATCTATTCTTGTAGAAAACTTATGTGATTGCTGTGAAGTCACAGCTTTATTCTGAGTAGAGAGTGACACTCCACTCAATTAATTCCATTTTGATAGAAGTTATTTCTTGCTGCTGTTCCCTGTGACACTTAGCTGTTGATGTTCCCTTCAATTGAGGGAGAGGGAGGTTGATTTTCCTGAGATGAGGCTGCTGCTAGGAAATGTAACTGCTGCTACGAAGCTTTTTCTGAGATGAGCTGGCTCTGAGAAGGTCCATGTGCTTGGGCATTGCGGGTAACCTGGCCTGGAGCGCCAGCTGCCTCTGCTTCTCTTGCAGCAGGTGCCCAGCTGAACCTTCCTCCTGCATGCTGGAGCATGCAGATGCTCTGCTAAGGTAGAAACAGGAAGATGGAAATGGCACTACCAGTGTTATTCAGGTTTTCCTTTATCTGGAGAATACAAGACCCACATGACACAGGCCACAAAGAGCTGAGTGCACAGCAAGAGCATTGAGGAAGCTGAGAAACAGCTCAATACAAAAAGGCTCATGACTTGAATCAGATCAGAGACAGCCAGAAAACAACTGCTTTTAATGGCTGAGTGGTACAAGTTAAAGTTTTTATATTAAGGATACCTATGAG
>VZTB01005695.1:888885-945948 GCA_013397245.1 Thryothorus ludovicianus | reverse complement strand
CCTCTCCTCTCCTCTCTTTCTCTCTCGCTTCTTCCCTTCTTTTTCTTATGCTCTCTTCTCTCTCTTCCCTCCCCCTCTTCATCTCCCTACTCTAATCTTATCTCTGACTCCTCAATCCTTTGTTCTCTCCCCCTCCTGGGCCTGCTCTGAGCTGTAGCGAGCAGCTCTAAGCAGAGTCCTAGCTTGCACCCCATACCTTTTGTAATAAAACTTAAGTTCTAAAATTCAGCTTATAGAGATCTCTCATCTCCGTCCGCCGTCCCATACACTGAACACACAACAGTCCACAGCAACAGTATCTTACAATATACTACAAGCAATCACATCAGTACTCTCTTTTCTGTTTGCAAGGCTTGCTTAATACCTTCCTTTCTGCTACCTGCTTTAAATTGTTCTGGTTAGGTTTCCAGTGCTAGGATTTATTACCACAACTGCCCAGTTTACCCAGAGAGAAAATGAGGCAATGATCCCATAGGAGGAAAACAAAAGGGTCACATTTCCTCTAGAGTAAGTAAGTAGGTCAGTGCAATGAGACGTGATGGAAGAGGATCCCACGATGCCCACGGGGTAACTGGAGGAGGCTGGACAGGCAGCAGAGCTGCCTGGAGGAGAGCTCAGGTGGACCTCAGCACTGGCAAGAGCAATCACAGCAATCACTTCCACAAATGCTGGAAGTCCAACCAGACCCTGATCTCCACCAGCCTCATGCTCAGGGGGAAGCCTGTGGGCCAGGAGGGCTATTGGCTTGCTCCCAGCTCTGGGCAGGCGGCCTTTCTTTGTGAGCATCTGGACATTGTGTGCCCTTCCTCCTTCCTCATTTGTATAATAGGGTTAATTAACATGTTCTGTCCCACAGTGCTGACGTAACATTAAGCTCTTTCATGTTTATTAAGTGCTACAATAAGCAGCACCCTAGAAACTCATAAATAATGTACCTTGAAGTTCTGTCGAGGTATTAACCTTGTATTAACAGTGCAGATTTACATGAGTTGCCACACACAAGAAACTTCTCTTAATTAGAACCAAAACTTACTTTTTTTAGCTTTGTTTTAATGGCTTTTAAGGATGAACAATTTTTACTTGCCCAGCCTATTTGGCAACTTATTTTAATCTCTTCAAGCTTGCAGTTCCTTTCAGTACACAGTTAAATGCCTTTCTTCTCATCATTGCATTCCTTTACATCCTTCAAATTGAAATATCTTCAGGGGTTTTTTACAAATGTATAATTGGCTTCTCTGAAATCTAAATTAATCAACGTTATTGTACTTTGTTGGTGGTGTGAGAGATACTGGGTTTGGCTCAAAACTTGACAGAAAATAAAGGATCTGTGTGCTGCTTCTGATGCAACAGAGACCCTTTTCTCCATTTCACGCCTTGCCTCAATATTTGTCAGCAACTGGTAATGTACCAAAGTAGCTGTTCTGCAAGGAGGCTGTCTGCACAGAGATGTACAGAGGAAATTATTCTGCGCTAATGATCTCCAGACAACCACTGCGGTAAAGGCCCAATTGTGACCCTGAGCCAGGTGCATGGACTGAGCCCAAATGGCTGGAAGGTGACACCAGGCAGACATTCAGGCTCTGACATGGGAATCTGGAGGGATGGGTTCAGTTTCCATCGTGCCACAAAGACTTCTGGGCAGATGCGAGTCAGGATCACCATGTTATGTGTACTGTGGGATATGGCTGAACTTCTAATATCTTCGCTGATTGTAGGTCTTTGTTATTCTTGGAGTTCCAGCAGCTTTTCTGTCCTTCTGTTTCCAACAGTTTCAGTACTCGGACTTGGAATGCTCCAAGGAAATGCTATGTATGCCAAGGAAGCCTTTGTCACAAAAGTTCTGTTTACAACTCCAAACAGAAATTCTGAATGCCTTTTGAGATTGCTGACCTACCACTGTGAACTCAAAAGATTCAAGTAATTCACATGCACTTTGTGTGACTACCCAAGATAATATGAGGTTTATATTCTGTTCACTACTGCGGCAACTCAGAAAATTATTAGAGAGTGCTATAGAAACTGATGTACAAAGAAACTTTTATATTTAATGTATATTTGTGTCTGGAAAGAATGGGGCAACTCACGAAGCAAGAGGATGTCTTGGTCAAAAGGCTGGGTGCATAACTTAGGAGGGTTCAGTTCCCAGATGTATCACAGACACCTTGAGATGGACCCTCCAGGAGTGAGGGTAATCTTATGCTGGAAACTGAGACTAATTCCCCAACCTGGATTGCAGTGGAGACACAAACCAACACATCAGTGGCAGCAGGAAGGATCAGCTATGAATGGGAACTACTACTGCCGAGAAGAAGTAGAGGAAACAGAGTAGACAATCACAGAGTAGACAATCTTCGTGAACATCAGTTCATCATCTGCTCAATGGAGAATCAAAGCTGGGCTTCAGTCATAAGCAGTCTGAATAAAGTGCTTGTCTGTGATTGAATTTCAAGGAACTGGCAAAGGTCAGCACATCCATCATCTCTCTTCACTGATCTTACAGCCATCACAACTTAATTACTTTAGTTTAATCACCAACATTAATTGGCACAAGTCTAGGCTTTAGTGCACTAACTTAAGCTAATTCTTGCAATAATTCTTGGTTTACTGGAAAAGAAAACTCTACTGGTGGTGTTTCGTGGCTCATTCACAAACTGATATTCAAGATGTTCACCCTTTGGTCCTATGAACATTGCTTCTCATTGCAAAACTTTGAAACCCAGCCATGCTCTAATTTTAGCTTTCAGGGGAACAGAAAGCCTTGAAGTAACCAACAGCCTTTGCTGAAAGGATCCTGGACAAAGTGACAAATTTAATCCCATGACTTCACTGCTGGAAGGGAACTTCCCAGAAATTTTCCTTATGCAAGGGCAAAATAGTTGTTCTTTCATCTTTTTCTGAGTCACGCCCACAGCACCTCCCCGGAATGCAAATGTGCCTGGGTTTAATGATGTGACAAGGTAATTAAGTGTTAATGTGTGGATGCAAAGGCTATACCAAGTTGCCAGATCTGCTAAGTGCTGAAGCCAAGCTAAGGCGTTAACCAGATTTACAACACATTGCTGATATAAGGCGCTAATGTCTACACATTATTCCTGTTACACAAGTAAATTTTACAGTAATAGACAAATAAATTAACTTCATATTAGCATTTTAAAGAGTTATTCTAACAAGAAAGAAGCCAGGATCCAATCCTAGTTACATGAGAAACAATGGAAAAACTAGGACATAGCACTATTATTATTTAAATGACTAGAATGCAGTCAGATGCCAGCTCAGGACTGGTCACTCCCCCTTCCTATTCCCTATTAGCTTGATGCATTAGTGTTATATTAGTCCACATATACAGAGATTTAAACATATAACAGAATTCTTGAGTTATAAAAAAGCACACGGACAGGAACTCATAACAACACTGTCTAGATTAAATTGTCACTATACCAAATCCTTAAATATCTCTAATGGTATGCAAATGGCTGATTTAAGTAATTGAACTCCTCACAATCTCACTCGAAGTACACAGTGCCCTATAAATAAACATATTTCCTACTCGAATGCAAAATGCTTGCTACATTATGACAGTGCATATTTGCATAACAGGCACGAGTTCTTGTAAATGCAGGTGCTTGACTGACAGGTGATGAGGTTGGTAACTCCCCTGGGCTCAGGAGAGCTCCTCTGGGCAGTGGAAGTATTCCTAGACCCTGTGAAAAGATGACGGTGGGGTCCTGTTAACCTCCAAGTGTCACCTTGGCCTTTTCACGGGTTTGTAGCCCAGCAGTTGTCGCACCCCAGGGGCACGTTCGATGGCAGTGCCATGGGCTGGCAACGCTCTGTCCCACCGTCATTGTGTCTTCTTTTGCTTTCTAATTACGCCTGTTAGAATCCCGGTGCTTGTAGTCACCGACATTTGAGTAACGCAACAAGGTGACACAATAAGGCAGTGGTAAAGGAAGATGACTTTTAAATATCAGTGTTTTGGAAGGGGGGATACAGATTGACGTGAGAAGAGAGGCTGGGCGCCGTGTGGTTTTCAGCACAAGAGTGAAGAGATCAGCAAGGTGTCCAAGGATATCAGGAAAACTGTAGGTGCTGCCTCTGAGGATCAGGATCTCTGTACAACACCTGCACAACACCTGTGTTGTCCTATCACCTCCTCCTTTTCTCGTTGTTCATTGATTAACTGACACGAGAAAATGAACATCAGCATGTGTCAGAGAGAATTTTGGGAGCCAAGGGACTCTTGCTTCTATAACTGCATCAAGCTGACCATTTGCAGTTTGTCTGACTGTATCCTTAACCCACATATACTGGGCTTTCAGTCCTCCTAGCTAAAGAGATGGAAAGCAGAGCCTAAACCCAGCAGAAGCTTCTTTAGCACGATACTGCATGTGTTTGTGTGCCTTGTCTCTTAATTTAGATGAGACCTGTCAAGGTCCAGGTGGCTGCAGCTGGGCTGCTGTGCGAAGCACCTGTTTTTTTGAGTTATTTCTGTGATTTCAGAGACACCTGCACACCAGTGAGGAGAGAGGAGCTCAGCACAGCTGACCATAGTTGTAGCCATCACTGCCACGTGCCAGAGGGTGAACCTCACCTGACTGCCACATAAAACCTCATTCACATCACTGAGCTACATCTCGGTGGACAACATTAAACCTCTGACTTCCAAATCCATGCCTGAAGCCTCTTGCAGCCCTAGTCATGGAAAACCATTAGCTTCCACAGGAAGAGGTCAAATGGTTCTGGACCCGAAAGCAGAATTTCAGTATTGTTAAAGCTTGCAATGCATCTCGAGAACTGTATTACAGAACTTTAACTTTTTTTATACCTGTAGTCACTCAAAAATTAGGAACAGAGCAATATAATTTCGTAAAATGTCACCTAGATGATGTTTTTTGGGAGGTTTCCTAAGTAGTTTAAAATATTCTATCCTATCAAGTATACATTACACTGGGTATTGCCAAGATGGTAACACAGATATCATCTTGGAAGAGGTTAAGCTATAAAGCAAAGGAGTGATTTTCTAGAGAGGTCCGTGGGCATGTTAATTACCAAGGTTAATAAAAGGGTGATCTTTGTGTGCCTCAATTCTTAGGTGTCCAAGGATTTTATAAAGGCTCTAATTTCCAAGGATGTTTGCGAAAAGATACCTCATTTCTAAATGAAATGAGCACTCTAAAACTGAAGATAATAAAATCAATTGCAGTCTTAATAAATAGATCAGAAAATGCAGAGAGGTAATGGCTAATTCTTTTGCTCTCTCTGTTAATGCTGGATTAAACCTTAGTGTTATGTCATTAAAAAACACCAATGAAGGCAACTAGATGCTATTTTTAGAAATCTCAGACATGATAAAGAAGCTAAACTAAGTTTTTTTTTTTTTTTAAAGAGTTTTTACAGGGATGTCAAAAAACACTAATCCCTCCTTTGCCCCAATATGCAGTATCATCTAGTCTGGAACAAGGAGCACTACAAAGCATCCAGACTTCTAAAAACCACCAACTGGCTCTAGCCTGGACAGGTAGGTGAGTAATTTACTCACTAACCNTCCGTGGGCATGTTAATTACCAAGGTTAATAAAAGGGTGATCTTTGTGTGCCTCAATTCTTAGGTGTCCAAGGATTTTATAAAGGCTCTAATTTCCAAGGATGTTTGCGAAAAGATACCTCATTTCTAAATGAAATGAGCACTCTAAAACTGAAGATAATAAAATCAATTGCAGTCTTAATAAATAGATCAGAAAATGCAGAGAGGTAATGGCTAATTCTTTTGCTCTCTCTGTTAATGCTGGATTAAACCTTAGTGTTATGTCAGTGCCACAATGAAGGTAACTAGATGCTATTTTTAGAAATATCAGACATGATAAAGAAGTTAAAATAAGTTTTTTTTTTTAAAAGAGTTTTTACAGGGATGTCAAAAAACACTAATCCCTCCTTTGCCCCAATATGCAGTATCATCTAGTCTGGAACAAGGAGCACTACAAAGCATCCAGACTTCTAAAAACCACCAACTGGCTCTAGCCTGGACAGGTAGGTGAGTAATTTACTCACTAACCAAAGGATTGGCAAAGGTCCTGCCATGACAGCAACCTTCTCCCTGCTCTGCATAGCCTGGCTCTCTACCTATCCCAGTCCTAACCTGCTGGAAAGGAGGAGCTTTGCCCTGTCCCTTCCTTATTTATAACTTGTTGAGAGCTAGGAGGGAGGGAGGGGTGAGTTCCCTGCGGTGCATCCTGCCGCTGCCTGCCCGTGCCAGGTGCCAGCCTCGCCGTCACCGCCACAGATGCGACCCGCGCAGCGCGGGGGCCACCTCCGCGCCCTGGGCTTCCTCTGGCTCTGGGCACTAGGGGAGGCAAAGACCAGAATTTACTACCTCGGGATTGTGGAAGAGAACTGGGACTATGCACCGTCCGGGAAAAATCTGATCACAGGGCAAAGCCTTTTAGAGGACAAGTAAGTGACTGGGGCCTTTGATAAATTGGAGAGGTACCAACAACTCCAAAACAAAATTGGTTAAGGTGGTAATTTTGTTGCAAATGCCTCAAGATGGCCTTTTCCTTGTTTTTATTCTGATGATGTTGTCATAGGTGGGAATGCAGCTTCAAGGCAAGAGTAGACTTTGATTGATTTCTCTTCCATTGTGGTTGATTGAGCAGGATGATAGTGTTTATTTGAAGAGGATGTTAATGAACTGATATATGTCAAAAAAGCATCAGGTATGGGCTCAAAATTCCCTGCCTGTATTTCATTGGTATCTCTGGGACTTGGTATCAAATTGAACTGCAACTTTGCTATAACCAAGCACACTCTTTGCAGTAAAACATAAACCCCTGTTTTCTGTCATATTAGGTCATTTTAAGGGAAATTTAAGGGAAAGGATCTTTTCCCTGATAAAGTTCAGGGAACTTGATAGGATGTTATGAAATTCAGATGTGTGTAGTACCTACGAATGAGATAGAAGTTCCTATATCCATGCAATCTGTACAACTGTGAGGATTTCCATTTTGTAAATGTGCTTAGATACATAACAGTGAATGATCAGGCAGAATTTCTGGAGATCTCTGAAACTGGGGAGCATAGGTGAGCACTGAGTTGAATTGTGCCCTGGCCAGTGAAAACAGATGTCTGCTCTCAAGTCCATACAGCTTGGGCTGGCTGTGTGTTCCTCCCACAGCAGGAGAGCTGGCCTGGATGTTGGATGGAGATGGCTCCAATCCCTGGTGCCTGTCTAAAGACTGATTTGGGTTGGAAGGGACCTTTAAAGGTCCTCTTGTTCACCTCCCCTGCCTTGTTCAGGGTCATCTGTAACTTGGTCAGGTTGCTCAGAGGCACGTCCAAGCTGAATTTGAATGCCTCCAAGGATGGAGCATCCACCACCTCTCTGGGCAACGTGTGCTGGTGTTCTACCACTTTGATTGTTAAAAACTTTTTTCTTACATCTGAATTGACTCTTTTTTTTTTGTTTAAAACCGTTGCTTCTTACATCACAGAATTCAAATGTGTGGGGATATTTTTAACACTTCATTGATATTTTTGACACACTAGAGGTGTTTGGGGATCCTTCCTCAGTGTCTAGGCTTGGGATTGGAGTGGGAGCTGTGAGTGAGGAGGTCCTGGTTTTTACCGGGTTTGGAGGCTCACTGGGAGCTAGATGCTGCATCCCAGAAGCTAGAAATGGAAATGTACCTTCTGACTTTTCAGGAAATCCCAAGCAAGTCTGGACATGTCTCAAGTGGTAAGCAATTTCAGAATCACTCTCAGATGAATTTCATGAAAGAAACTATTTTGTCACAAGGAGATGAGAAAGAGTTTTATTTTTCAACACAAATTTATGCTTAAGCTTTTAATAGCTAGAGGTCCTAGATGGCTTCCAATTCAATAGATATTACATTTATAGGTAGAATTAAGGGTAATGGTTTGTTCCCAGCCCACAAAAAAAAAGGTTTTACTGGCAAAATTATTCTTCATTTATATTAAATACCTGAATTTCTCACTTTCCTAGTCTTTACAGCAGAGGATAACTTTCTCCACTCACTAAACTAGATCTCTCACTATAGAGTAGTTCAGCTTTAATAAAGAGCAGCTACTTATAACCCAATTCAATGGAGGGGTATTCAATAGAAAGATACTACAGAGAGATTGGAATCTGTTCTGTAAATTGTACTTTTGAGGCTTTCTGCACTTTGTGCTCCCTGAACATCAAGTGGCACATTTACTTTTAAGTCTGTGACATAAATGCAATTTTTTTTTACTAAATGGCAACACAGGGACAGAAGATACCTTATGTCTTCAGTCATCATGGCAATGTAATAGTTACAGAATGCTAATTACAAAAGGTTTACCCACAGAAGATTTTAATCTAGATTACACATTCAAAACTGGGGAAATGTTTGCCATGAACTCTTTACATGCAGAATAATTAAGTGATTTTTGTTATTTTTCTCCATTTTTAAACCATATTGAGTTGAGCCTGGACAAAGTGATGTATTCTGGTGATAACCTCTAATGTGAATTTAAAGCAGTATAATAATGTGCTACTTTCCGGCTAATTAATTGGTTCCCAGGGATATTATAAAAAAAGTAGTTCCATAAGCAAAGTTTAGGGATCAGTTTCCAGGTAGGGATAGGGATGCCTTTTGAGCCAGCTCTGTTCTGCAAGCTGTAACACTTAGGCTCGCTGAGCCAAGCACTTCTCACCTTGTGAGACATCCTCACAGCGCCCATCTGATGGGACACTATCCCAGTTTTATTGAGAGCAAAGTGAAGATAAAGAGGCTGCAGACAAGCTGATTATCTTTGAAAGAACTGGTGCATACACAAAAAGGAATGTTCCCTTTGACTCCAGCTAGCTCACAGAGATACAATCAAAACCACTTATTCTTCAGTACTTAATGAAAATCCTGAATTAGCAAGTGTGCAACGGAAAGTGTTACATTACCTGGATCAGATAGCGACATTTAAGAGGTGATTTTCAATGTTGCTTGCCAAAGTTAATTATATCTTCCTCAACTTTTAGTTTTTAGTAATAAAGAGGATAAAGGAGGCTATGGTAGCTGAAGCATGGGGCTAGCAAGGTGAGACGATTCTGGCAGCAGACACCACCATGCTGCTCGGTTCCCGCTGTGCTGGCGCTGAGTGAGCTGCCTCTGGAGCCAGGAATCCTAGTGCTGCTCCAGAACCTGCCTGGGTATGATCTGCCTCTCCTCAGAGCTGATTAGACCAAATGAGCCCTGTTTTAGCAGAGCTATTCTGCTTGGATGATAATTTTTATTATGCCTTGTCTTACTGTAGTGCTCCAGAGCCAGACTGCTGCTTGCACAGAATAAATCTTGCTGGATATCAGTACTTTTAAAGTAAAAAGACTAATGAGGCTGTTCACCTCTGCCCTTTGTCCTGTCTAAGCTTGAGGCCTCAAACTGTTCTACTAATTCTCATGATTTGGAATGTTGTGAGTAAAAACCAAGACATTTCACTCTCTATTCTCCCTTCAGAAATTCATCTTACATTTTCTGGAGCACACAGGGCTTTGGAAATCACAGGTACAGATTACGACCACGGAGCATAGGTGAGCTGTGAAGGTGGCCAGGGTCCCTTCCCACCTGACATAGCTGGTGGAAAAGCTGGCATCATTAAACCATGCTGGACTAGACACACAGGGTGCAAGGTGCTGCCAGTGCTGCTGGATGTGCTGCAGATCCCAGGGAGATTTTGTGAGTTAGGGCATGGGTATTGCTGCTGCAGGAGGGTGAGCTTGGATGTTTTCTGCTTTCTTTAATGGTCACATGGAAAATGGCCTTTCAAGAGGAAAATGTACCTAGGTGTTGTGGTTTGACATCCACCAGTCATTCTTTCCCCACTGTAGCTCAGCCCTCAGGATTAAAGTTCAGCTGATAATCCCTTGATATTAACTTGATACTAGTTTATACGATGGACGCTTAAATCTTGCTCTGCTGACAGTAGGTTTTAGTAAGTGTTGCCTGATGTAGCAGCTCATCCTTTCTCTTTAGGCCATCAATTCTACATTTATCTGGGCCAAGTCTTGCACCCACCAACACTAAAGAGTATTTTTTGTTACCACTGCATCAAACAGATGTGCAATTTGCCTATGAGGAGATCCCACCCAGAGAAATGACGGTGAAACTGTCGTCACAGATGCTACACTAATGGTTGAGTCATTATGAGGCCAAATAACCCAATTGCAACAGCAGAGATGATCCTTGTGGGAAGGGTCAACATCAAAAGGGTACTCGAGGTGAAATCCTGGCTCTAATGAAGCCTGAGAGGAGCTTTGTTACTGACTTCAGGGGCAAGTTTATTGTAGGAGGGAAGCCACCATTCCACACCAGTGACACATCAGAGCCTCATCTAAGATTTTATGGATTTTATTGACCTCTGTGTCTCATATGGGTCAGAAAAAGCCTAAAAGCATCCTTTGAGGGCTTTGTGTCTCTGTCTTTTGAGGACACTGAACTTTGTTGTTTGACGCTTTGTGGTCAGGGTGCCATCTGAAAAGGTGAGTTGGCACCGCTGGTGCCCCTTACCTGGCCATCCCTCATTACACTGGCCTGGGCATGGGAGTCATGGTTTCTTGGAGGGTTACCTTGAACAGGTTATGTGAGCCAAGGGTTAAAATTATTGTGGCAGTCTGGAGCCCTGTCTTGGCACTGTCCTGGCTTAGTTCAGCCACAGGAAAAATCAGGAACTTTGAGGAAATAAAATGGTTAAAAACCCAAACTCAGAGTATGTAAAGAGGGTGGAGAGTATGGAAGGTTTCACTGTCTACAGATTTTAGGGAATAAACCCATTAAAATGGTTGTTTAAATGGTTATGAGTGTAAAGTCCATGGGACTTTAAGGGAACAATGACAATAAAAAGAAATTTTACATTTGTGTACATTTGTACTCAGGAGTGTACAGTAGCTGTTGGGAATGTTGACCACAGGAGAAAATTTGGGACTCCACATGTAGTAGTTTTTCTGAGTGCAGTTTTTTGGCCCTCAGTGGTGATTACAGCAGCAAACAAACTCAGGAGGCTTTGAAATTTTATCTGCAAGGATCTGTCTCCAGGCTACTGAAGAGTTTTTTGCCTGGCCCTGCACAATGTGTCTTCCCATTGCCTACTGCTCACTGTAACACAGTGCTCATGTGAGCACCTCTTGGAAAACATAACCTCTGTTAGGCTGTAGCCTTGAGATCAAATGTAACATGAACGCAGTAAAAATTATGGCAAAATACTTCTTCCGTGTGATAAAAGAAATGGGTGTAGAAATCAAACTTCACACATGGATCTGCCTGGAAATGGGAGATTGTCTGCATGTCTAGTCTTGACTTGAAGTACAATCTGCATTCACACTCTTGTTTTACTCTTTCTCTCTGTGGAAGACTTGTATTGCCTGTCATTGCAGGGAACTGGATGTCTATAATTGTGCTTACATGTATTTTCAAGAACTAGAGTTAATTCCCTGTTAATAATTCCCTGTTCCACTCAGGTGCTTTTCCAACTTCTCTTGGAGCTTTGGAAGTGCTGAGAGGGGTCAAGCACCAAAATGAAATCAGACACAGAAATGAAGGCAGGATTTACATGGCTTTCTTAGTCAGAACAAGACTTTTAATGTCAATTTGCAAACCTGCTTATGTCTACAAGTAACCTCAAGACTGGCCTGACTGCAGTAGAGGAAGGAAAGAATTTAGGAAGTTTAGGTACTGCCCCAGAGGGTGGAGTATTCCCCTTTACTGTAGGAAGAAGCCACCAGGAGGATGAGGTAGTTTGAAGTGAGCAGGAGAGTATGGAGAGGAAGGGAGAAGCTTTGTCTTGTGACAAGAGAGGAATGACATGTAGGAAACATTTTGGCATTTGGTCCAGTGTGGATATTCCTTCTGCAAAAGGACTTTAAATTCTGTAATGTGAAGCACAGCAACACCTGTAAAGAGGCATGGAGCTACCAGCTACTTGGGAAGGCTGAAGTGGGTCCCCAAAATCCTCCTGGATGAAATGGGGCAGCCTGGACACCTAGAATGGGACTCACAACAACCAGAGTGCTCTGTTTCCAGAGGGCAACTGAAAGAATGTGCTGAAAATACATCTCTGTACACATGGAGCATCACCCACGCTGTGACTGGCTGTAGCTGGTACCCGCTGCACCCACTTGAGTTGTCCTCCTTTCAGAAAGCTGCCACTAAAAGACTTCTTTTCCTGACTGCTATATGGCTTTAATTAGGAAGCAAGCACAGACCCAGATATTATAGCATATCCACTGAGACCTTCTCAGAGCCTAAGCCTAGAGGGTTTTCTCACGGTAATTTATTGAACGACAATAACTAACTGGATTTTGGGATCACAATCTGTGTGTTTAAAGGAGCTAGGCTTATGTGAAGCACTTAACAAAGCCTGACTAAGAAGTGCGTTTTCCTGGGGTACAGTTCTCCTTCTTTAGAAGACGCAGTGTATCCCAGGGTGTATCCCAGGAAAGAGTGTGCAATGTTGTCTAGACATAAAGACACTGTCATCATGGTAAAAGCATGGTGCCACTGCACCAAAATATTTGGTGGCTGGAGAAATTGGAAAAAAACTTAATGAAAAATATCTCCTGAAAATAGGAACTTTCTGAAAAAATAAATTTATTCTTTTTCTAGGGAAAATTTCTTATAAATAATTTTTAAAAATCAGTTGATAATTTGAGTTAGGACATAGCTATATGAATACATTGCCATGAGGTAAGGAAGCATGTGCATTTACACTGCACTCCTACTGACAGCACCTCCTACTCTGTGGTAAACACTCTGGTAGCAGCTCTTCCCTCAGGCAATGGAAGGTATCTTCTCCTTGGTGAATGTGGTGTGACTGGCCAGATCTTGCTATGTGCACAGACTACAGACCTGCAAATTCACTGAAAATCCAGATTTCTTGACAACTCATTCCTTAACCCTGCATTTGGGGTGTATTTATCTGGCATACATTATTCTGTGAAGAAGCAGAATGAGAAGCTTCTGTCCCTTTCCCCCCATCCTATCCTACTGTTTTTGTCCCAGCAATGTCATTGGCAATGTTTTAATTGCTGCCAAAACTTATAGCTTCTTATAAAGCCCACATTTCAAATGAAAAAGTGTACTTTTGGAAGGCTTTTATATGTGGATCACTTCAGGGCTCTGTTTTAGAAAGTAATCATGGAAGTGTAATGACCACAGGTGGGGGATGTTGTCTTTGTTATGGTGTCACAGAATCATAGAAAGATTTGGGTAGAGGGAGAAGTGGGTATTGTGGTGAAGAACTTAAAGCAAATTATGCCTTTCAACTCATGTGACATCCAGCACTTTGGTTGCTTGCACTTCCCAAAAGAATCTAAACAAATTTGGTTAAGCAAGTGAACTGACCAGTCAAAAATCTCACGATAAATATGAAATTGCTTTTTTTCTGCCAGTGATACTTCAGGAAAATTTAGTTCAACTTTTTAATGATTTTTTTAGAAAGTATGCAAGTTCAAACAATCTTCAGGGGATGAAAAATCCCATGGTCAATTATAGTGAAATTGGTCGCACAATCCTGTGATTGGTGTGTAGCAAAGGGTTTAATTTCTGCCTTCATTGAGTGTTATAATTAGGGATGAAGATTGTATATCGTGTTTACCAGCTGTAATATAGAGAGAATTAAAAAATGGATTTTATATCCTCACAGATAGGATGACCAGTATGATGTTATAGTTAAAAAGGCAAAACCGATTCCCAGTTATGTAAGAAATATTGACTGGGAGCATCTCTGGCCCTAGCTGGAGTGTTACTTGCCTATTGTGTGAGTTCTTGTGTTCAGACTTCAGCAGAGATAGAGAAATATTTGCTTTCAAAAGTGAACTTTGCATAAGATTTGTGGCTTAAAGAATGTCAATGTGCTTGGTTTGTCCAGGAGAAGGGTAGGAGGCAATTTAGTCAACTAATTAAAACTTATGCAAGTGTCTGCATAGAAAAGAAGTTTCTGATCATCTGTGGCTCCTTTGATCTGAGAGAGAACTTGACTGGAACCCGTGGCTGGAGTGTGGACCTGGATGATATTAGACTGCAAATGCAATTTAAGCTTTGAAGGGAGCAGGTATTTTAAAGTTATAGTATGTTAACCACTGTATGATGGGTTCTCCATCACTTGAAGTTGCCATAAACATAGACTCTGGAATGTGGAAGTTATAAATTTCATGCAAAACACATTTAACGCTACTCTTCCCGGGAGTCAAGCTGGTTGATTAGAATCTCTCTTACTGGCTTTTGAAAAATCTTAATTTGGTATCATTTTCCTTCTGAACAGTCATGCTTTCAGAGGAGAGGTTTCAAACCCTCAGAATGGGGAGAAGCTGTTAAAATTGAGCCGCTTGAGGCTTGAGTGGCTGGTCCTCAATGAAGGCTTTGAGCAACCTTGCTAATAACCAGACCTGCAAGTGGGATGGTTCTTACTGTACAGAAAGGGGCTTGGGCCCTGCTAGTCCTGTCCTGATCTACTTCTTTAGTTCCACCAGCCGTGAGATGTGTCCCAGGGAACTATTTATCTGCACTGCAAGCAGCTATTTGATCAGTTCTTAAGAAGGGTTGACTGTCTCAAATGTTCTCCCCCCAACACTAGGTTTGCAAGCGTGTATGCAACAAGAGGAGCCAACCGGATAGGACGGGTGTACAAAAAGGCTCTTTTTAGGCAATTCACAGATGACACTTACTCCCAGGAGATCCCCAAGGCAGCATGGCTGGGGTTCCTTGGCCCGGTCCTGAAGGCAGAAGCAGAGGATGTCTTTATCATCCACTTGAAAAACTTTGGTTCCCGCCCATACTCTGTGCACCCACACGGGGTCTTCTATGACAAGGACTCTGAAGGTAAAATCTGGCTTGCCTTTTCCTCTCTTTTTCCCTGGGGTAACTAATATCATGGCTACAAGCCTGTCCAAGTATTTATTGTTACTGACATAGACATCAGAGGACTTTAGATCATCCTCTCATAAACTCATCAGTAATTGCAGCTGACTAAAACCAGAACAGCCTCATCTCAAAACTTTTTCTGTGAACTTTCAGCACCTGGCATAAATCCAATACTGAAACAGGTTAGATGGGTCTTTTTGCCTGAATTATTTTTCTGAATCATAAGTCACGAAAACATATTCCCTCCTTCCTTCTACCTCTAGTCTATTTGTATAAATGCCTTCCTCTCTTTTGGCCTATAACAGACATGATCTAATTTTCAGAGTCCCTGACTTATGCATGTGTATTTTTGTTAGAGGATTGTGTGGATGTGCTTACAGTCAGTATTCTCATCAGTTTTCTCTGAGAAAATATGCACTATCAGATGACAAAATTTAAGATGACTGGTAAGAGTTAAGAGACTAGGAAAAATTTAGCCTGTCAATGCATTTTTAAAGCTTTATCTACAAATAAAAAAAATTAACTCCCAACATATTTGTGGTGAGAAGATTGACAAAATTCTGAAGTTTTTCATAATTTCTCAGTGATTCTGTATTTGTGATTGCTGTCAGTATTTTATAAATACAAGTTAAAATAGAATAAATTACACGTTTATTTAACAGAAACAACTAAGGGATGGCTAAAGTCTTCCTTTTTCCTTTTTATGTATTAGGAGCACTTTACCCTGATGGAACTGGCGGTAAAAGCAAAGAGGACGACTTTGTTGTTCCTGGTGGAAATTACACATACACATGGCCAGTAAGGAAAGATTATTCCCCAACTTTGGCAGACTCAAACTGCTTGACTTGGATTTACCATTCTCACATTGATACACCAAGAGATATTGCATCTGGTTTAATTGGGCCTCTTCTGGTGTGTAAAAAAGGTACTGAGCTAGAAACACAGATGGAGCAAGCCCTCTGCCAAGCTTGGCATCTTAACAGTCATTTTTGCTTACAGGTTTAAACATGATGGTCTAGAGTCTATCCCTACATAGCCCATAAAAAGGGGCAAGGAATAGATGGGCCATTCCAGGAGCATCCCAGGGTAGGTATTGTAGCTCTGGGACAACCCCTTTCCTGCTCCCCTTTGGCTTCACAATAGGTTTGCCTCGGCTGGTGGAGGGACTGCAGCATGCTCTGTGACCATCCCATCATGGCCGAGACCAAAAATATGTGTTCCCAAACTGGGGAAGTTTCAGGATGAACAAAAGACTAACTGCTCAGGAAATTAAATTAGAGCTGGATGGGTGAATTTGGCATTAGTATTTACATATTTGAAAGCCCAATCTTTGTAATTTTTTCCACATAGAGAGTATGTATTTATTTATGTTTGCATGTTGTATCTCATAACCATATGGGGATGTGCACTAAACAGCCTGTCCTGTGTATTTTATAGCCTGCTAGTGTTGTGCTGGAGCCATCATGAGCCAGCCCTCTCCTCTTCATCAGCTGAGTCATTGCCACCTCTCCCCCCTGAGCACATGTAGATCTGTCACCTCTTTTCAGTAACTCCCAGAATACAAAATCAGCTCTTATTTCATATACAAGACTTCTAAGTAAAATAGGTTCTATATACAAAGAAGAGAAAGACTTTTAACATGGAAAAGACAGACCTGGTTGTTTAACTCACACAATTAAAATGTCTCAGACTTATATTCTCCTCAAGAGCCTTTGAAAACCACAGAACTGAATATGTGACACTGAGCTGATAACTATGAGACAATACATGAAGCTGGGAGACAGCATATTCCAAACAATCCTAGCCTGAAAGGCTAGATTATCTGCATGTTTGGCCTTGAATTCATGCAGGCAGATATCTACATGATGTTACTGCATCATCATCAGTCCTCCAGCCCGTGATGGTGGACACAGGACTGAGAGCAAGACTCTGAGTTTCCTCCTGTAGAAAGCAGAGGAAGTGCAAATTTTCATGGGATCAGAGAGAGACTGATTAGAATGAAGTCTACACCTGCCAGTGGATAATAAGAGACTACTCAGTATCACCAGTCCTATAGTCTCAGGCTGCTCCCCAAATAGACACTGGGATAAAGATATTGAACTTAGCTGGAATAAATTCTATTCATCCTGTCTTCAGACTTTTTAAATTTAGATATCTAGTCCTAGATAACTCTCATGGGTTCCTTGTCAGTCTGTGGAGGGTGAGACACATTTAGAGGGCCAGTCTGGGGGTATGGTTCAGCTTTTACCTCAGTGCAACAGAAATGCAGGCTACCCCTCATCACTCCTTAATTCCTTGTCAAAAAAACCTGAGTCACTGGTTTCTGGATAGATCCAGCTCATGACCTGGCTCACTGTGCAGGAACACAGATGCTAACTAACACTAAGGGATGGGGTTGGGTGCAGTGGGCCAAAGACTGGGGAAATGGGACAGCAGATATTGGCAGGTGCTTGTGCTCATGTCAGACCAAAGAGATACCAAAGTATCGGCTTGACTTAGCTTAGCTTTGCCTTCTGGAGGCACTCGTCAGTTCAAAGTCTGTTGGAGAGGGGTCAAAATGACTTAGAAGAACAAAATTTAGTGGAATTCATCCTGCCCTGCAGATTGTGGGCAAAGAACTGTCTTTCCTCAAGAGCACCAAGGTTATTGTAATTTTTAAATTCAATCCTGTCCCAGGCTTTTTTTATCACTTTCCTTTTCGTTTGCAATTTAGGAACTGCAGATGAGACCACAATAGAAGGGACTGGTGCTGCTAATGCTTTTGCCCTGATGTTTAGCATTGTAGATGAAAACTTCAGCTGGTACCTCGATGAGAATATAAACACCTTCTGCTTAGAACCAGAAACAGTTGACAAAGAGGATGAAGGTTTCCAGACCAGCAACCGAATGCATGGTGAGGACTTTTGAGTGCATGCCAACCTACAGCAGTGACCAGGCTCTTTTCAATTCAGTAGGGCTTTCTCTCCCCTGTGATATCTCTGCTTTATCTGTGTCAGCAAGGAATGGGTCAGAATGTTGGAGTGCTGTGTTGATAAAATCTCTCCCTAAAACCAGCATGACACTTGCAGAAAGGAGGTTCAGTTTTCATGCCCAGCTCTGACATTTGTTTAGCATTTTATCTCAGGCAACAGAATTAAGCTGGTTTTTTTTTTTTTTCTTTTCTTTTTTTTTTTTTTTTTGTTGGTTTGTTGTTTTTTGTCCAGCTGTGAAAAGAGCAAAGAAAGCTGCAGAGCAATTTGAGATGTGTTTTGAAAGAATTCTCAAAAGGCTTGTGGATGGTGGGCTAGCTGGTATAACCACTCCTGCCCTCCAGAGATATATTGGCCAATGGTACTTTGTGTTATTTGTACATTTGGAGTAAGAAGTTAATTCCAGATATTTCTGTATATTTTGTTTGTTCCAGGGAGCCTAGGAAATAAAATATTTTGCAAAATATGAGTTGCATTCTCCTAGCATCCTGATACATTATCAGATGTGGAAGCTGAGGAAAACAGAGCTGACTTCACTGATTTGGCTGATATAATTTTCAAATCTTAAGTGCTTGAGCCTGACATATAATGGTATATTTATGACTTAGGACAAGAGGAAATAGATTTCAGCCATGCTGAATAGCTGTAGAACAAGTTAACTTCGTTATCAGGCCCTTATGGTGATGACTTGGCCTTTGCAACATCTTGATATTACCCAGGATGTTTTTCACAGACACAGACAGAGAATTTAGGGTATTTGATCATCCAGAGCAGTAAGATATATGTTCAAATGCTACTCTTCATCACGGAGTCTATGACGGCCTTATTCAGTGTGAATGTTCATGTAGTTTCTTTTCTGGGCCAGGAAAGGATCATCCTCAGAAATGGGATCAGAGACACTTTTCTTTCACCTCTCATAAAGTCTCATACTTTTGTTTTCAGCTATCAACGGCTACATATACGGCAATCTCCCCGCCTTGGAGATGTGTGCTGACACTGCCGTGTCCTGGCACTTGTTTGGCATGGGAAGCGAGATCGATATCCACGCTGCTTATTTCTACGGCCACACGTTCACGAGCAGAGACCAGAGAGCAGATGTGGTCGGTCTCTTCCCGGCGACGTTCGTCACGGCCGAGATGACCCCGGGCAGCCCCGGGAGGTGGCTGATAACGTGCCAGGTCAACGAGCACTTACGAGGTACGGCGCTACGGGTCTCCCTCGTCAGCCTCTCCTACCTTTGGAAGAGAAAACTGGGAGATGATTCCAGGGAAAGCAGGATTTGACAGCTTTTTTGGGTGACTTTGGAACAACCTGCAACTGTTTCACCAGATAGACATCATGATTATGAGTTCAGTCACCAGAAATGATACATATTGGGCCAAATCTCCAGCTAGTATGAATGACTGGGCCGTGTAACTCATGTGAGGAAGACTTGCTACATTCAGCACTGTCACCTTGCTTCCTAGATAAACCTGAGATTTTGATAAGCAATGAGAGGAGCTTTCGACACCAATTTTTCGACACAGTTTTTTTGTTGTGGATAAATACTTACACATAAAAAAAATCATGCCAGCTGAACACTAAGTAGCCTTTTTCTTCATGAAAATCAGGCAAAACCTGGCAGTGTTTTCAGAAACCATAATGTGAAGGAATTTTATGGTGATGTTGATGATGATACTTGCACGGTGCGAGACCCCAAAAACATGTATCATAAATTAGGTGTCAGGGTAGCAGACATGTATTTATCATAGCAGAGCTGAGTTTGGAGAACTTTCACACATTGATTCCAGTGGGATTTGCATCAGGCAAAACACACTCAATTATGGCAAGCAACAAATACCTTCAGCAGAAATAACCAGTTTGTATTTCAATGGAAGTCAGGGGCAGATGATTCTATTTTGCACATTTCTGGAGGCACTCTAACCTCCAAAATAATTCTACCATTCCTATGCAGACTAAGAAATTGAGTAAATAAGTCTACTAAAGAGTGTCATTGATGTCTGTGGGTTTCACCTGTTGCATGAAGCGTGCCACCTTGCAAAGGAAGTGTGCTGGTGTATGGCCCATTGTAGGCAGAGAATGTATTTTGAAATAGAAATTCACTGCAGTAATTGTTTCCATGTAGCTCCTAGGGTGTTTTGAATGTGCATTTGTATCTATGAGATTGCTGACTCAGCAGCTGGTCAGGGACAGTCTCTAGACTCTTTCTACCCCCAGGTGGCATGGAGGCACTATATGATGTTCAGATCTGCCAAAAAAACCTGTCTCACTCTTCACCAATCAGTCATAAGAGAAGATATTACATTGCTGCTGAAGAAGTGCTCTGGAATTATGCACCTGACGGTTATGATAAATTCACTGGGCAGGGTTTGAACGCCACTGGCAGGTAAGGTTTCTTGTCAACTCCCACTGTGCTTTAATTTCAGGAGCCTGTGTGACACTGCCCCAGTGATTCACATGGGCTTAGTCCTCACTGTCATTAATTTTAATTGAAAGGGGCAGGGAGGAATGGATTTAAACAGCCTTGTCAGGGTGCTAGATACATAACTGCGATGCTTCCAGGTGCCTTCTGGAAGCACTTATCTTACTCCATTAAATCCATGGAGAAAGTGAGGCACGTTGAGTTCAACACAGTTAATAACCTTTCATCAAGACTCTTCAGGCAGCTTTCACACTTACAGTCAGTGCAGTTCAGAGGTGCCACAGTGGCAGAATTTTCCCCCCTGATGTTACCCATGGAGATAAATTGCATTATAGCATCTCCCAGAAAAGCAAACAAGGATTAGACGCACATTGTGCACAGTTCTTGCCCTAAGGTAAGTTGATATAGATGTCTCCCTAAGTAAATCAGGATTGAACATAAAAGTCAAATATACATTGAATGCTCATTGATTGGCTAATTCAAACCTGTAATATCTTTCTTGGTGTGCTAGAAAAGCGTACGCAGATTAGTAACTTGGGGGGGTCATTTCTCCTGTGTCTGGAGTAATAGCTTTATCTGAAATGAAGGGTTCTGCTTGAACCTTCAATTATTTAACCAGTCCAATTTGCTAATTCCACAGTGAATCTGCAACATATTTCACACAAGGGACTGACAGAATAGGAGGGCAGTACTGGAAGGTTCGCTATGTGGGATATACTGACGCAACGTTCAGTAAGAAGACTTGGTCAGAGGACATGAAGCACCTGGGAATACTTGGTACAGTGAATATTTCCCCCTCTTATCATTACATCAGCTTTGAACGCAAAATCATCTGGACTGAGAGGGGAATTTAGTGCACGCAGCTCTCTCTTCTTTTGGTGGAAATATGCTGGAGAGCAGTCCTTCTAATACTTTCCCTCACTCTGTTTTTTTAAGGCCCTGTTATAAAAGCTGAAGTGGGAGATACGGTGCTGGTTACTTTTGCCAACAAAGCCAGAAGAAGCTACAGCATTATGGCCCATGGTGTAAGCTTCAGCAAGCTGTCAGAAGGTGCTCCCTACTTAGATGGTAAGTTTTGGCTGCGCTACCATATCCTCACATCCATAGTACTTGAGTCCAAAAATCTGCTGTTGAGCTCTGCAGGTTTGCCTTTTTGTGGATGCTAAGGCACAGAAAGGATGATTTGATTAGTTTGTGTCTACTCTTCATGTCACAACCAATGGGACTCCACAGCCTGGAAATGTGATGGTTCTTCTCCTTGGATATGTGCCAGACAAGATATCTAAAACTAGCTGAGGTCTATGTGGAACAGAAGTCACAAGCACAATCCTATTTCTATTAGTTCTGATCTAATATTGCTCCATTGCAAGGAGTGGATCTCCTCTGGACATGCTCCAGAATTATGACTCTTAGGATCTGGCACGATGGCCCTGCTGAGTCTTTGGCTTTAGCTATCTACACAGTCTCAGCTGCAACACTCCCAGTTCTCTAATCCAGGCTGGGCATTGCACTTGCTTTACTGTCAGGACTGTCAGTTTCAAAGGAAGCTTTTATCTTATTTCCCTGGAACATGAAGCAGTGATAATCCTTATTAATTCTCATAAATACATAAATGCTGAAATGGAGCATTTATGAAATTCTTCCTCTCATTTTGAGCAAGAACAGGGTCTTACTGTCTAACACTTGAATATTAAATATCATGCTTAACTAGTAACATGTCACCTTTTACAATCAGTGACAAGAAGACCCTCTGGAGATGTGATTCTGCTCCACTAACCACAGAAGTCTATAGAGTTTGAGTTAGGGACTAAGCTTGAGATGAATCCCATTCATAGCATCTACTATGCATTTTATGAATAATCATTCATAGCATTCATTATCTAGAGATAATGCTGTGGTCTCCAAAAATATTTTGCTTCATTTTTAGCACTGAAAAGAAATGTAGTTTTCTTGTTGCCTAAATTGTTTTGTTTCCACTACAACGCATCAAAAGAAACTCATGGGACATAATCCCTCTTTTGAAAATTGTGCTAAGAGAGAATTAGGTCAACATGTAAAACTCATCACACAACAAAATCAATGCAAAAGGCTTTATTAAATTGTTGTCTCTTGTTGCTGACCTTGCAACTCAACAAATTTGCCAGGAGGCAAACCATAAAAAAAACCTGGCTTGAGTTCAGCCTTGAAGTTATCTGCACAGATCCTAACAGCACCCATGTCAGAGATAGCTCTCCAATGGAAATGCAGCTTCTTGCTTGCAGAGCTGTTGTGCTTT
Organism: Thryothorus ludovicianus; assembly: GCA_013397245.1. Classification (NCBI taxonomy): domain Eukaryota; kingdom Metazoa; phylum Chordata; class Aves; order Passeriformes; family Certhiidae; genus Thryothorus; species Thryothorus ludovicianus. Next base: position 923,398 of record VZTB01005695.1, on the reverse strand, counting down.
CATTTAACAGTCCCTGGAAATAGTGCCCTTCAGCACTGCACACTTTAGTGTGTACCAAAATCAACCCAAAACCTACAATTCAGCAGCCATGTGAGCTGGCACACCTCTGGGTCTTGGAGAGAAACCTGACTCCAGATTCATCAATAATATTTCTACCCTTTCTTCTCTCCTTTTAACTCTTATGCTGTGGATTCCCATTATATCTATCTGCAAGTGTATACATGCAGAAATCCTGTAGGTATATATGCAGAGGCTGTAGGTTTATGCTGAGGGTAAATAATTTTTCAGAGGTTGTGCATTATCTAAGTGCAGCTTACTCATGTGAAAATACTATAAATAAAAATACTTACATCTAAAGATGTCTGCAGAAATATGTTAATATGTTTTCTTCAGTGCTCTCAAGAAATACCCTTGCATGTTGCATTTGACACTTGTTGGTCTCAGAGGGCTTTTAACTCCAAGTCAATGTTTGTCTCATTGAGGACTACAGGATGAATCCAGTAGTATTGGAAACTGTGGAAGTTACGCTCTGCTTTCTATTGCATATTGTAGGAAATAGCTGTGCACAGACATAATACTGCTATTTTCACTTTTGTCTAAGTTTCTAAGATTTTCTTGGAGACTAACTGTGCTGAGAAAATATAGACAATAGATGCTCAAGTGTCAAAGAAAATTTAAATCCACCCTTTGCATGGCAGCAGACCATAGCCCAAAACATTTAAAAGTAGCCTCCAACAAAGAACAATTTCATCTACTCCCTGGAGGTGCTGACAAAGGCTACTGTGCATTGCTACAGCTAAAATAAAAAAGAAACAATTACCAGGATCAGATTTGTTTTGCATTTCTAAAGAGCCACAGCTTTAGCTCCACTCTCTAATGTAATTGATTTGTTGGTGCCTAAAGAAAGGCAGAGTCTGAGTTTGTGCCAGAGATAAATTCCATGATGGGGCAGGTAAGCTGCAAACATTAGAGGAAGCCATTTAAGCACCAGGATGAGCTCAGCATGCCTTGTCTGATTGGATCCAGATAATCCAAGGTAGCGTCGGAAGGTGTCTGAGTGGAGCAGCTATACTTGTTCTGCGGGGAGTGGGCTTGGTTGTCCCCATGGCACGGGACTCGGGTGAGATGTTCCCATGGCATAAGTGCCCAAACTATGAGATTTCCACAGAAATCAGTAGCTATGCCTGGCTTCCATCTAACTCTCATAACCAGGAAGACAAAGCCTTCCTGTAGTCTTGGTGCACCTCAACTTTCTCTCCACAGGCTACCTGAAGCCGGGAGCCCACGTCAAGCCGGGTGAAACGTTCACATACAAATGGAGGGTGCCAGAAAACGGAGGTCCAGCAGAGAATGACCCCCCGTGCCTGACCTACCTGTACTATTCAGCCACTGATGCTGTCAAGGACACCAACTCTGGTCTCGTGGGACCCTTGCTGGTCTGTCGGAAGAACACCCTGAATCACAACGGGACACAGGTGCCCAGTGTGAATATCTGCTTGTCCCTAAGAGCAGGGTGGTGCACTATGGGGATTCCCATACAGGCAATTTGCCCAGTTCCCAGCTCAGTTTATAGAGATTAAATCAATGTCACTCCTCAGAGTAAAAACTGATCTAAGAGGATTGCTAAGAAGACAAAATTGTCTTCCCTAATATCCTGACTCTTCCTTAGCTTTTCTGTCTTTTCTGTGCAAATAATAACTGTTTTCACACCACATAATGAACACTTTATTTATCCTTCTGGCTGATGAAAATATGTCAATTCCTGTCTCTATGCAGATTTAGTAAGAAGGTGGCTTCAGGGAAAAAAAGCTTTGTTATAAAACCCTATTTGTCTTTATTGAATAGACTTTTTTTAATGTCTTGACTTCCTTTTTGTCTACAGAAAGGAATAGACAGAGAATTTTACCTCCTTTTTTCAATCTTTGACGAGAATGACAGCTGGTATCTGAACAAGAATATTGAAGCATTTACTGGAGACCCTTCAAAAGTAGATGAAAAGGATGCTGATTTCATGGAATCCAACAAAATGCATGGTATAAAAGATCTAATATCTATTAATGATACCTTTTATTCGATCATATTAGGAAAATGAGTTGTCAGGTTTTATCATCATTCATACCTCTCTGTACTGCATGGGAGAGTGAGCTGGAAAGCTGTCAGTCAGCTTATGGCCAGCTCCTGATGCCCTTGAAGTGCACGCTGAAACCCCAGTGACAATGGCAATGGATGCATCCATCCACCAACTACATCTGGGAAAAGGGAACAGAGCATTGGTTTTAGATGCAGTTTAGATTGGTTCTATAAAAAGGCACAATGCCAGAGATAGGCATCAGCTGCAGAAGAAGCCAATGTTCACTAGTGTTTTAAGTTTCACTGCTCCTTGGCACTGACTCATGCTGTAAAGTCTACCTGCCAGCTCTGCCATCTCCCTTTTGGGCAGTCACCGCCTCTGGAAAAGGAAATGCAAAGACTAGGGGAATGGGCAAAAATTTTTTACAACATCATTTCTGGATGCAAGTATCTGACTTCAGCATGGATCTCCTCCAAGGTACCCCTGGGATGACAGACTTCAGCAAATCACATAACCTATCTTTACTTTAAATTTATATTGTTAGCTCTGGGGCTTTCTATTTTATTCTTCTGCTATGAGATGGATCTCATACTGAAGTTTTGTTCTTTTATAGCATCTTTCACACATTGATCACAGAGAACATCTGAGGATTAGGGAGTTTAGCTGCATAACACCCTTGTAAAATAAACATATACATTTAGGAAGTAAAGGTGGAAATCAAAGTTCAAAATCACATAAAAAGGCTCCACCAGAACTGAATTTGTAACTCAGACTCTTTAAGGCCCTCTCCATAGCCTTAATGGCCTGGTTATACATTCTCCAGCTTGAAAGAAGGTACCAAATTTGTACCCTTGGCTGGTGTCTGGGGGGTACACTGAAAAGCTTGGAGGAGGAGGAGTAGTGCTGCATCACTGCAAAGGGCTATTGCAAGACTTTACAGGCTAAATCCAAAGAGGTAGAAGTTCTGAGTTTATAGGAATAGCACTTAGATGTTAATTTGGTGCCCTCCAATGCTACCTTTGCTTCACAAAATGCCCCTTTAGTCATTTGCTGAGTCATGAGTGTCTGGCCAGGTAGGTGGTAGGAGGCTCTGTGATGCATTTCTGTGGACCTGCTGCTAACAAGGATTTTTCCTTCTCCTCCAGCTGTCAACGGCTACTTGTATGGCAATCTGCCAGGCCTGACCATGTGCAGGAATGACAAGGTCTCCTGGCACCTCATTGGGCTGGGCAGTCACTACGACATGCACGGTGTTCATTTTCAAGGAAACACCATCGACTTGAGAGGGACGACAAGGGATGGGCTGGCCTTGTTTCCTCATTTATCAGGGACAGCACTAATGCAGCCAGATCGCGTGGGTATGTTCATGAACTGATTTTGGTTGTGTGGCTCTTGCAGATACCAGTCAGCCAAAATAACAGGCACTGAGATGCTCTGCTCTGCACAAAGAGGCTGAAAGCATGGAGAGAAACACTGGGGACCTGGCATAGCTGAGAATTCAGGCTGGATTACTTTTCTGGGAAGGTGTACAAATCAAATATGCATGTGCATCAAAGACCAGAGGATTTAGTGGCCTGGGGATGGGCAGAGCAGCAGGCAGAGAGATAGCTAACAGAATGCTCACAGAATTTAATATTATAATTTTATTGAGACTGTTTTAGAAAAGCAAATTCACAGCCATGTGGATAGTCAGCATCATTTAAGGTATTCTAGGACTTCAACAAAAGCTTTTCAATAATAGTCAGTCTTTAGGAGTTTCTTCAGAAGCTTATACATTAAAGGTACTTTTAAATCTCATGGGTAATCCAGTGATTCATATTTCAAACTAGGAGAGTATGAGTTGTTTGCTGGAGACAGGAAATAATCCTCGTTATATAGAGTACAATGTTACTTTGCTTTACATCGGTGCAATTCTGTTTAAATTAACAGTCATCAGGGTTGTACAAGGCTATGCCAAGGGCCATCCATGGCCAGGACACCTGATAGAAATGTACATTGGAGTTGTGTATGTGCCAGGTTAGACCTCTGTTTCAGATGCCTATAAGACAACTGAAATTTTTTCTTACTCAAATCCCAAACATTTCCACCATCTATCATGAAGCTGCACTGTAGGACTCACACAAAACAATTATTCTAAGAGATTATTAATTTCTGGCTTCTACTGACAACAAGGGAAATTATATGAATTACCAGATCTTTACCATCACAAATGCATGTGATTTTTTTAAAATTATATGTTATCTTTTTCACCACTTTTAGCTCTGAAGCACAGAAAATGGACTGAGATCTAGTCTGGACAAAGCTATGCTTCTAATTTTGGTTCTATCACTGACTCACATACCAAGCAGCAGTGAAAGTGCTTTCCTCCTTCACACAGTGTTAGCAGGTGGAGCTGTACAGGACAACATCATGGTCAGCTTCTGCTTGAGTAAATGGGGAGGAGACAAGGAGAGCATAAATATTAAAATCTGCCCATGAACATGCCAAATATGCTGCCACAATCACCCTTGTCTTTGACAACCCGAGCTATCAAAAAAAAAAAGGCCCATGGTGGCTTGGCCTTTCATGGAGGGAATGAAAAGGGTCAGAAAGTTACAGTTTACCTCAACTGTGCCTATAGATAAATGGTTATAAGCAGGCATTCCTATATAGTGGGTCTGTATCTGTATTGCAGAGCCCTTCATTAGCTTGATTACACCAGGCAAACTGCAGGGGCTCAGCAGAGACTCACTTGCACTGAAGGATGGCTCTGTGCTCAGGGAACTAGCATCTTTGAAACACACCACTTGTTTCTCCATGCCTTTATTGAGTTTTGCAATGAATGTTTCCTCCTACTTCTTCTTGTGCTCCTCATGGGCATGTTTGCAGCACGGGCTCACTGGCAAGCTTATTCCTGCTGCCAGACATGTAAGTGCTTTTCAATTTCCTTGGCCAAGCTAATCTAACTCAAATTGTTGGAAGTAATTTATGGTGATTTTTGAGCAAAGATGAAGCAAGCTGGTTTTTCCTATGGAGCAAAACAAGGTCAAGTCCTGCTGGGTCCTGCACTTGGTTCACAATAACCCCATGCAGTGCCAAAGGCTGGTGGCAGAGTTTCTGGAAAACTTCTCATCCAAAAAGGATCTGGGGGTGCTGGTCAACAGAGGCTGAACATGTTCCAGTGTGTGCCCAGGAGGCCAAGAAGGCCGATGGCATCCTGGCCTGGATCAGCAGTGGTGTGGCCAGCAGGAGCAGGGCAGTGACCGTCCCCCTGTCCTGGGCACTGGGGAGGCCACAGCTCCAATGCTGTGCTCAGTTCTGGCCCCTCAGTGCAAGAGAGACCCTGAGGGGCTGGAGCGTGTCCAGAGAAGGGCAGCGGGGCTGGGGAAGGGTCTGGGGCACAAGGGGCTCTGAGAAGCAGCTGAGGCAGCTGGGGGGGCTCAGCCTGGAGAAAAGGAGGTTCAGAGAAGATGTTATCACTCTCTATAATTACTTGGGTGTTAGTCTCCTCTCCCAAGCAGTAACAAGTGACAGGAAAAGAGGAAATAACCTTAGGTTGCATCAGGGGGTTTTAGTTCATTGGAGCAGGCCGCCCAGGAAGTGGTGGAGTCACCATCTCTGGATGTATTTAAAAGATTGTAGATATGCCATTTAGGGGCATGGTTTAGTGGTAGACTTGGCAGTGCTAGGTTAATGGCTGTCTTGATAATCTTGGGGGACTTTTCCAGCCTAGAATATTCTATTATTCTATTTAAACATCCTCTTGCTTGACTTTCCACATAGCACCATAGATTAGAATTGTCAGAGGACAGATCAGAGATAAACACAGGACTGAATTTGCCAAGCTGCTGGTCAGGTCTTTCTAATTTTTTAAATGCCATGTACTTTTCTTTCCAGGCACATTCAAAGTGGTTTGCAGGACTTTTGATCACTTTGTTGGTGGGATGAAACATCTCTACGAGGTCAGCAGCTGCCATAACACCACCCAAGCCCAGCAGCAGCGTGGAGCCATGAGGCTCTACTACATTGCTGCAGAGGAAATTGAGTGGGACTATGCCTCAAATAAGAGCTCAGCACCAAAGAGTTACAACATCAGCAGCTTCGAGGAAAGGTACCCAACCCAAAAAACAGTTGTGGGCACAGGACACACTTATGGTGGTGAGGAAACCTTGAAGCACCACTTCATGATGCTAACCTTGTATTTTTTAGGAGGAAAACTTTGCCAAACATAATATGAAAAAATGTATTTACAAAATCACAGCCTCTCAGACTAGACTAGTTCATAGGCACCAGTTTCAAATGCTTTCATTTCAGAGTGTCAAGAAGGCTTCTAAGTTTGTGTTCCAACCCTGGCTCAACCTTACAATGATTCCCTCCAACCCCGTCCTCTCCTTCCCAACCTTGCCATTCCAGACTTCTGGTTTTCATAGAGGAGAAAGTCAGGCACCTGTTCCAGATGTGAGTTCCTGTAGGCAATGCAGATGCATGAAGGGTGCTTTCCTGCAGCATGGTAGCTCCTAGATCCCCTGAAAAGATCAGAACATAAGTAACCCTGCAAGTGAATCACTGTACTGTGTTAAGGAATAAAAAAACTTGTGAAAAAAAATACACATTCCGGATCATATTGCATAGACTGGTCTCTGAGGACACTTTGGTGAAAGCAAAAAGGAACATATGTCAAAAATAAACCTTTGAAAAGCATCTGGGAAACTGCTCCTTGTACAGAGGAAGAGGAGTCTGTAAAAAATACACCTGAAGAGTCACAGATGATGATGTGAGTCAAAAGAAAACATAAACTGCAGTACTGTCAAAGGCTGCTATTGTACATGTAGCTCACTACACAGTAAACAGTATCCCTGGGGCAGTTTTTTTGTTTTATTTGATATATTGTGAGCCAACCTTGCAACTCCCCTGCCAGGGGCACCTTGGAGATGAGCTGCCAGGAGACAGCTGCTCCCAGAAGAGGGTGAACGCTCAGCTGCACAGCGGGTTGTGAGTGTCCCCTGCCGGCGAGTCAGCCCTCCGGGATCCCATGGGAGCAGCAACGTACTGAGGGTAAACCTGGAAAGCATCCTCTTCCAGGTGCAGAAAGGAAAATAGATTTCTCCCTTTATCGTCATGCTGGGAAAGCATCCAACCTGTGCAGTACACAGCAGCAAGAGGGAACGGTAAAGCAGCTCCCTCTTATCTCAGCATTTATTTTAGAAGGTCAAGCTTTATCATCTTCCTGTGGCTGACTAATAGCCAAGATAGCAAAAGCAGCCATCATGATAAGAGGATTCAGGTTTCCAGGGACAGGCAGTGGCTTTTATTGGAGTGAATGATGCAGCTGGAGAGGGCAGCTGAAACCACTTTCATTTTGCACTTTGCTCCGACAGCTCTGGTGAAGGATTTGTGTTGTCAAAATTCTTGGAGAGTGCAACTTATCCTCAGCTTTACCTGTTTGAAGAGGGTGTGCATTCAGTGAGGATTATCACTCTTGCTATTTGCTATTTAAAATCTTTTGCCTCTCTCAGGGCCTTCACATCCATTAGCACGTTGCATCAAGCTGCATATTCTCATTAAGTCTATTGTGAATAAAACAACAGTTACCAGCTTTCAGATACATACACTTCAGTGCTTTTATTGCCTTTTTGTTTTGCAGCTATGGGCATGTTTTCTTGAGCCAAGCAGAGGACCTGATTGGTTCAAAATACAAGAAGGTGGTGTACAGGGAGTACACAAGTGGCGATTTCACACAGCGCAAAGTGAGGACAGAAGAGGAGGAACACTTGGAAATCCTGGGCAAGTAGCTTTTGTATCTCACAGACCAAGCCTGTGGTCAGCAAGAAGATTGCTTTCCAAAAACTAAGATGTTCTTAGCTTTTTTAAGATGGAAAATAAGGAACACTGATGCCTATTCCATGCATCAGTGATTTTACACACTATTTATGTAATAGCTGAGTGTAAAGATCTTTTCCAGATTTAAGAATTCATTCTTGAACATGAAAAAGGAATATCCTAAGGAGTGCTATAATGGCAATTTCAGGATTCACCTTAGCTTCAGAGCTTGTAACATGGAGGAGACTCTTGTAAACAGATAAAGACAATATTAAGGAGATGTATTTATGTTTGCAATTGGGCAAGATGTAATTTTACCCATCATAAAATAACCATCAGCTCATGTTTTTATGGGGTGGAAAGCAGGCCACAACTGGTCATAAAATAGTCATAGAATCATAGAATGTTTTGAGTTGGAAGATCATTGAAGTCCAGCTCCTGGCCCTGCACAAGAACACTCCATATTCCTGAGAGTAAACACTTCCTGAACTCTGTCAGGCTGATGCTGTGACCACTTCCCTGTGGGGCCAGTTCCAGTGTCCAGCCACCCTCTGGGTGAAGAACCTTTTTCTAATATTAAAACTAATCCTCTCCTGATACAGTTTCATGCTGTTCCCTCAGGATAATCTTCTCTAGGAATATATTTGCCATTTCCTTTTCTGAAGGACAAGAGTTAAAAAAGGAAAGTTAAAAATGCAGCAATTACCAGCTTGAGAAATACAATTTTGAAAAAGTCAAAATCTCCTCAGGAGTTTTCCTTAAAGACTAGCTGTCCAAAGACTTGTCTTCAGAGAGAACAAATCCCTCCATTGACTGAAAGGAGTTTCTTTATACATATGGAGCTTTTCATCAGCTGAGATAACCAATTTTGATGGCTTTCCTGGAAGAACAGAAAAGCCCAGTGGTTTTGATGGAGACCTTGGCTCTACTCCTAGGCCAAGCTATTGAAAGTTCATGAAATTCAGAAAAGCAGCATTAATCACTGGCATCTTCTGCTTGAATTTAGGACCATTACTCCATGCTGAGGTCGGTGACTCCGTACTGATCGTATTTAAGAATAAAGCCAGCAGGCCTTACTCAATAAGTGCACATGGTATAGAAGAAGTGGGTTGTGAAGAACAGCCTGAGACTCCAATTACCCTCCCTGGTAAGACTATCCACTTTTTTTTTCCCCCCTTCTTTTTTTTTGAGCTACAGAGGCTGTATATAAAAGCATTTTAGCACATGAATTATAATCCCACTTTCAAACTTGCTCGTATCTATATGTTCTCCCAGGCATAATATGCTCAACACTTATTCAGCTGCAGTTCTGAGTTTTTATACATGTAAGTTCTTGATCAAGTGAGCATGTTTGGGCAGAGAACGAGCCTTCATTCCTATCAGGGGTAGAAACAGGAATGCAATATCACTGGACAACCTACAAAAGAGAGGGAAGCAGGCCCACAATCATGGCAAGAGAAATGTGAGCCAGTGCTGCATTTTTCTCCAGGCTGACACTCTGACAATGTTTTAAAAACTTTCAAATTCAGAAGTAACAACTGCAGATATTAATATTAACTCTTCCTCTCTCAAGCTACACAAAATTGACATTTGCATTCAGAGTTATGCATAAAATGCAAAATGTAACTGTCATGCGAATTAACAATCTTTGGAAAAGTGTACCAAATATGTCCCAATTTCTTGTGAGGAAAACAGTGGAAAATAGAATTTCATACAGAAAAATTCCAGTTAAACTTTCTGAACTTCAATTTTTTTTGTTTGCTTTACATTCTAATAGGAAGTCAAACCCAGGCATTGTAGTCAATCCAAAGTGTACACACCTTTGCTTTTCCCACACCCATGCAAATTTTTCACAGTATTTGTAAACTTGAGTGTGAAACTAAATGAAAAGAATTTTTGATGTAATAATGCTCTTTCCAAGCTGAAATTTCTTTCCTGTGGGCAGCTGTGTCTGTACAGTACAATTACGCAGAAATTTATATCCAAATAGGAGCCAACATCTGCCTTGCTGCAGTTTGATGAATGTATACCTGGTTAATACATGGAAGAGGGGGGAAAAAAAAGAACTGGTTTATACACAATTCCCTTGTTTTTCCCTTGTCCAAGACACTGTTAGGCTGGTGGTTGGGATGTAACAACGGGAACACTACTGTCATGTCCCCTGTGCCCACATGGGAGCAGGCTTGGGATGAGTTAGATGAGGGAAGCTGTCTGTGTTTGAGAGTAAGCCTAAAGCATTCTTCAGCAAGACATAAGGACAGACTTTTCCTTAGAGAGTTTGGATAAAGCAGTTAACATAGAAAACAAATGGTTGAAAACAAGAAAAATTTCTGGGCACCCCAGTCCTCACCACCATCATCTAGAAATCCTTACTGTCTTCTTAGGCTAGGCTGGACTGCTCACCCCAAACTTGACAAAGAATGTCTAATTCTACTAAATCCTAATTTAGTCATCAGACAGATTTGCATCCTGACAAACTGAACTCCTGAGAACGCTGGCAGCTCCTAAAGAAACTGTGAGGCACATGGTAAATAGATGCAGGGAGCATATCAATAGCAGCCTGTGCTAAACCAGCTCTCATCTGCTACAGCTTTGTTCTCTCCCTGTTCATTCTTCCATTTACCCAGAAGAAAAAAGGGAGAAAACATAAATTTTCCTCATGTTTATAGCTCTTTTCAGGGGTTATGCCTTATTTGCACTTCAAAGATGGGTTTTCAATGCCTTCTGAAGAGTGTCAGCTTTTAAATAGGGTGGAGACTTTTTCCATCTATAGCCTCCAAATATCCTGAGGTAAGGAGGGAAAAGCAAGGAAGGGGTGGAGGACCAGCCTCCCTTCTCAGATCACACCCCCTAAAATGAGGTGTACATGTAACATGTAGGTTAGATGCAGGTGGATGACAAACACTTCCATGGCCTATGTTTCCATGACAGATTTATTGTCTCCATGACATGGTGCTTATCCTGTAAGAGTAAATGATATTACAATACTTACCTGAGACCCATCTCATATTGTATGAGAGTTGATAGTCTCCATTTCTTTGTTTTTGTAGTTACTGCTGTACAATAAAACCCACTGTTGCATGATGCATGAACAATGTAGTGGCTCCGTGACACAAAGCTAGGCTCAGTCAATTCCCAACCCTTTAAACTTGAAAACTCTCCTTGCCTAGGTGCTCACAGGTATTGGCAGCTGTTGGGTTGTATCTGGACTAAAACCATGGTTCTGTGATTTCCTGGTTTTCACCTGACTCACAGCATGTCTCACGATGCTCTTGGACTGTTGCTACCCTGAAAGACTTTTGGGACAGAGATTGCTTGGTTCAACATTTCTCTACCACTTGAAAGGGCATGGTGTTGACCATATCTTGGTCTTCTACCCTTTCCTGCAGTACCAGCAAAAAAACAAAGCAGGGAAACACAGCTTAGGCAGTTCATCTGAACACGGATGTTTGTGTTCAGTTTAGAGAAATGATCCTCACCCAAACAGATCATTTCCTCACCCATTTGTTGCCATTTTTTTAAAATCAGAGGTCAGGGAATTTCTGCTCAGGGAGGATGTGGCAGAGATGATGACATTTAGGATGGGACAGAGGTTCCCTGGTAACTGCTGTGCTAGAAATCCTTATCTGGAGGAGGAAAGAACCCCCTTGCTGCTACTAGACAGCAGGCTGGTACATATTCAGCTCTCCTATCTGGGCCCCCAGCTGACACACTTCTGCAGCACCCTTTGCAAAATCCCAGGGGCAACTGCCACTTCTTTTTGCCGTTTTCAATTCAGACGGACCAAGAAACATTTTCTGGACTTGGCTCCCAATGCCTCAACTGACATTAGGCATTGGCAGCCAAGATCATTGAATTGCTATGAGTTTTGCCAAGGGGAAAGATGAAGAGTCCTGTGTGTAAACTTCCTTTTGTGGGACGCCACTTGAGTCAGTATCATTTGCAGATCTTCTTTTCCAGAGCAATCTGCCTTCATTTACAGCACTGGCACCTCACTGACCTCCTGGGAAGGCAGAGTCATATCCCTATCCCATTGCTGCATGCTTCCACAGGTAGTTTTGATGCTAACAGTTTTTTGATGAGGAGGGTAGGAGGCCTGAGTTAGATCCTATTCAAAGCCTCTAATACTTAGCTGCTCAAGGTAAAATTGTTCTCTCTCTGTTTCAGGGGAAATAAACACCTACAGGTGGAATGTCCCAGAACGATCTGGTCCCGGCAAAACAGATCCAAATTGTATCACTTGGGTTTATTATTCAACAGCAAATTTTGTTAAGGTAACCAAGAAATGGCCATTAAAGCTTGCATTGCTCTGGCTAACACATCATGCCTTGTATAATGTTTCTGGAGGATTCTGCTTCTCTGATGGGAGGGGACCACTAAGAGTTGCACCTGCCTAGGTAATTTAATCTACAGAAATCCCAAGGCATACACCACAGTAATGTGAATTCCTCCTTAAAAAAGAGTTTAAGGGATTTGGGGTGAAGACAAAACGTTAGACAAAATCACAGAATCACACAACGAGTGAGGTTGAAAGGGACAACTGGAGGTCATTGCTTCGGTACATTACCAGAGAGGCACGCAGAGAAAGAAGTTTTTAATCAGACTGATTTTTTTCTCATCTGTTGGAAAAAGCAATTTAATCTTCAGTTAATCTGTATCTATTTCATAACTGGATGAACTGAAAATCTGTAATGCATATATTTATTTTATTTCAGGACACCTACAGTGGTCTGATTGGGCCTCTTGTAGTTTGCAGAAAAGGAACTTTAGATGAAAGAGGTCTAAGGAAAGACATTGATCGTGAATTTACTCTTCTGTTTATGGTGTTCGATGAAAATGAATCCTGGTATCTGAAAGAAAATATTGAAACATACCTTCATAAGAATCCTGATGATTTTAATTCCACTGAAAACTTTGCAGAAGGCAACAGCATGCATGGTATGTAGGACTCAGCAGCAGCAGCCAAGAGGAGAGAGATTTATTTTTCACAGCCCTTTTAGGAAGACATTGGACTTACCCTGCAGTTACCCAGCCATGTGACAACTTCATAAACTGCAGTGCTGGAAACAAAAAGATTTCATGAAGCCCAGCCAAGATATTTTTCCTAACAAGATAGTTTACTCTCACACTCTTGGGAAGAGGCTGCCCTGCCAGAATGCCCTCGTCATTTGGGAGCTGTGTTACTCCAAGGCTTGTTTTTTAGGAGCATAGGGATGATATTTTAAAACTGTGGCTGTATTTGCAGCCAGTCCAGGAGCCAGGCAGAATTGACTGGATAGGGACACACACAGCCCTAGCAAAGCAAACTTTTCTTTCTAGAGCTGGTACTCATTTTAGGCAACAATTCTATTCCCTCTTTTTCCATGTAGCTTCTCAGCACAAATCCAGTTTGCTCAGGAGTTCAATCTCAGTATAAAACCAGTTTGATGCTCTGTAAGACAGAAAAATGAAATTGAAACAAAAGCATGACTGTCCCCCTGCAGTGGCAGTGGTCACTATGGACAGCACTTATCCTGACTACACACGCCTGTCCCCTCTCTGCCTGAGCACACCTTCTCCTCTGAAAGTGCAAAGGGTGCCTGAAGTAGAGGTTATTATCACCGTGGCCAGTAATAAATAATTCTTATTTTGTCATTCTTCCAGCCATCAATGGGAAGATTTACAACAGTCTCTTGGGTCTAACGATGAATGAAGGTGATAGGACAAACTGGTATTTGATAGGAATGGGCAATGAAGTGGATATCCACACAGTTCACTTCCATGCACAGACCTTCATCTTCAAGGTTGGTAAAATAAATCAAAGTAAAACTTTCATAGTGTGATGGGAAATTTATGGGAAAAACAAACCAAAAGTCCATATTTCCAGCCTGGTTTTGTCACTTAGGCACAGAGCCCTGGGCTGATGCTGAGGTTCGTGGGAGTTTTGCATTTGAAGGAAATGAATAAGATTCTTGCAAAGCTTCTATTAATCTAGTAGGGGACATACTTGGGTGGATTAGAATATGTGATTACCCATAGGTGTATGGGAAGATACAGGATGGAAATTAGAATTATGCCAGGTTAGAGTACGGTTTAATGCTGTGACATTTTGCCACTGGCATGACTACCTGAAAAATTTCTCTTTCAAAGAAACACCTTTGCTCAGCCAACAGTTGGAGTCACCAGGAGGGGTCTGCTGTTGTTATATAATGGATTAAATGAGAGGTGTTCACAGATCTCAGTTTCTGTGGATGATGCTCACTAGAAATGTACAAGAAGCATTTGATCTGCCTTAAGGAGCTGGAAGTTTAACTGGAATATTTCAGCACCCATGGGGGAGTATTTGAGGCATGACTCTCACAATTCTGGTTTTGATTTGCCACAGACAGATAAGGACCACAGAGGAGATGTGTATGACCTTTTCCCTGGAACTTTCCAGACAATTGAACTCCTAGCAGAAAACCCTGGAACGTGGCTTCTGCACTGTCACGTGGCTGATCACATCCATGCTGGCATGGAGACAACCTACACCATCAGTAAATCAGGTGCAGTATCAGAAATGTCCTAGGACTCAGAGGTGTGGGGCAGCACAACTGGATGGAAGGCAGGGATGAAAGGGAGATGGCTCACCTGTGCACTGGTGGGAAGGACAGCAATCTTTGGTGCACTTTGCTGCAACTTGAAAGCAGCTGGTGCTTCACGAATGCCCTTCCGAGACACTGGCAGCCTACAGACCGTTTGTCATTCAAAGGTGGTGCAGAAAACATCTGCAAATCTGTTTTGAAGCCTTTTTGCCACACTGTGCAGGAGGGCCTACAGTCTGGCATGGTGCTGGTTCCTTCCTGTGATCCTTGATGACTTGCAGAGCTGTTTGGACTCCACCCTGCACTGGCAGACACCAGCTGGGATAAAAGGAGCTCCAGAAAATGGTTGTTCATCTTGTCCAAGAAATAGGTGATCTCTTGACTAAGAAAAACTGGCAAACTTTTAGAGTGGTGTTTGTCTCTTCCAACATGTGAGTGAAGCCAAAAGTGTTTTGTGAGCCTCTCCACCTCCCATTACTTTACTAAACCTCTGGATCCAGCATCTCCTGCCACAGGTCCCCACTGTGCTGAGTACACTCCTCCATGAGAGCTGAAACAGTGCCAGTAGGTACACCTCATACCTATAACCAGCACAATGACAAATGCAGAGATCAAATGTAGCCAAAATACTCCCTCCTTGGATATGATGAATTTATCTGATTCCACACATTCATGTGGGCTGTGAGATTTCAAATGGCAAGCAGAACTGAATCATGGAATGGTTTGGGTTGGAAGAGACCTTAAAAATCATCTTGTTCCAGCCAGGGACACCTTCCACTAGACCAGGTTGTTCAAGGCCCCAATCACCCTGGCCTTGAACACTGCCAGGGATGGGGCATCCACAGCTTCTCTGACCAATCTGTGCCAGTGACTCACCACCCTTATAATTAAAAATATGTTTCTTATATCCAATATAATCCTACCCTTTTTCAGTTTAAAAGTTACTTCTTGTCCCATCACCACAGTAAGTAATGGAGTAACAGAGATGCCTACAAAGAAAGGGGGGAGTATGTTGCCCATGGAGCTGCCCAGAGGGACACCTGTCATGATCTAATCCCAATTTCTTTTCAGATCAACAAGGTAGAAATAATGAAATCAAGTAAAATCTACTTTTTAAAAAAAAAAAAAATATTTATTAAGGCTTTCAACTTAACTCTGTTTTTTTTCTCTCTGAGAAGAGAGAAGAGAGGGGGAAGTTCCCTCAGAAGAAGGACACACAACTGGAGCATACAATACAACTACTGCAACAAACAGAACCATTGCAAAGGGTAAGGATTTTTTTAAATGCCATTTAAAACTCTTCAGATTCATGTGCAGATTTCTCATTTACAACTCTCTTTTAACAGATTATGACAACAAAGTGGGCAATTTTTTCAGCAAAACTTTGAGCCCTGGAGAAGCCAGCTTGATACTCGCAGCTTTTCTTTGCATTGGACTTGTTCTACTATCAACAGCATTAATCTTCTTCTGCTTCATCACCCACCAAGGAAATAGAATCCATTACACAGCTCTGCATGATAAAAGTGCATTTCTGGCAGATTCCCTGTAAATTCCCACTTTTAATATCGTTCACAGGGACTCACTGGATTTCACAACATAGAATCATAAAACCACTAAGGTTGGAAAATACCTCCTAAGATCATTGAGTCCAACCATTAACCTAATACTGCCAGGCAATGTGCTGCTAATGAAACTGGAGCAGGGCATATGCTGACAGTCCTAGCCCTGGCCAGTGCTCACTAGAGTGAACACGAGCTGTAGGGCTCAGCTCCAAGAGCCATGTACCACCCATCACCATTTCCACTCCTCTGGAGTTCAGAGGAGCTCTGTACAAGATCCATCCTGCCAGCTGAGCAGAGCAGCACACCTCTTGGCACCCACAGGGTTTTCACAGGATTAAGGAGCAGGCACAATGGCATCCATGTGCTCTGTGCAGAAACATGGGATTCTCACTGGGAAATAAACACCAGTGGCTTAAGTTGTTCTGAGGGAGCAGGTGATAGTCTCCAAATCCCTGCAGTTTCCCAAAGTCTGGCTCAATGAAATCACCACCATTCAAGAGATTGTCCCTTTTTTTCCCCCTTTTAAATGAGGAAACTATGAACTGGGGACAGATTTCTGAAGACCTACAAATACATTTTAGCACCTGATGGGTTCAGCAGTGCCCCTGCTGTTAGTTTCTAACAGCTTTTATTTATCTCTAAAAATCTAGCCCTGAGCAACTTCCAAGGGATTAATTGACTTTGTAAATGCTGCTTGTTATGGTCCTGATTCTGTATCTCTTCTTTGCACTGAGCAACACCTCTCTCCCTACCTGCAATGAAGCCATCAGGAGGTTGATCTTCGTGCTCTGCTTGGCAGACAGACAGAATCAGGACATTTTTAGTGATACTTGAATGTTTATAGCTCATTTTTTGTTAGGTTGGGTTCATTCTTGCCTGCTCATGCCTGCTGTAGCTCTTGCAGAAGAATTCCAGAACAAACACATTTGTTAAACTGTTTACACAGATTTGATTTTGAATGTAAATTCAAGTTGCTGGTTTGGTTTTTTAAAATTTTATTTTTTCCACTTCTGTACTTTAAAATATATTCAATGGTAGGAAATTTTAGTGTGCAACACTCTTACTGTAGCTTATATGTGTCCTGCATTGATGTCCAATCAAACTATAGGTTAAAAGTTCTTGGATGTTTCTTAGTAATTTTTATGTTTTCCTCATTTCATTTTGAAATGTGTTTGTTCAAAGTCATTTGAAAGCATACACATGAAGTAGAAATGGAGGACTGAGCTCTCATAAAATTTACATCATGTCAACAAACAAAATTTCCTTTTCAAAATCTTCCTTTGAGCTGGCAAAACCAGATACTCTAAACTCTTTCATTTTCCTGTCCTATAAACACTAAAATTCGGGTCTCCTGTTCTGTGCAAAAATATTGCCTGTGCAGAACTTTTGTTCTCTGTGTACATATAAAATTAAAGCCTTTCACTTAAAATGCACTATTAAGAAAGGAAATTATTTGGTACTTCACTTCTAGGGTAGCTAACGTGTCTGATGCTTTAGAAACAGAGTCATAAGCATCTTTTGACTGTAGAAGGTAGTTTGCCAAAGTGATTACATTGGTAATAAAAAAATCCAGCTATTTGTACGAACCTTCTGGCACAGTTCATTTCCTCTGTCCCACTCCTCAGCTGGACAGTGGCTGTGAAACCAGAATGAAGTTTCCAAAGGGTCCCAGGACATCACTGCTGCCAGCCCGGGTGACACAGCCTGCCACAGGAATAATGAAACATCAGAAAAAGTGTAAAGCAACGAGTTTATCATTGCCTGCCTGCTGCAGGCAGCCCTGTGCCAGCTGTGCCCTGACACCTGTGTCGAAGGACAGCATCTGTGTTGGGCTGAAGCACCAGCAGGAACACAGTTAAGCAACAAAATGAGCAGAAGATTAAGTCACCAAGGCAGGGATGCTCTCCACAGAGTTCTACAGGCCCTCAAGTATGAAAAATCTGGATTATAAACTGAGGTAGCAGTTGGGAACTGTTCTAAATCCAAAAGCTTGAAAGGTGACAAATGCAAGGTCAACCTTTAAAAATTTTCCAGAGGACTAAACAGTTCAGCCAAGAGCTGGCTGAAACTCTTCTAAAAACAAAACCAGGAAAGTGTCCAAAGGAACAGAAGAAAGCATGGAAGATATTTTTTTTCCAAAAGAAAATTGTGCCTTAGGAAGGTTTTTGAAGGAGTCAGTGCATAGGCAAGAAACATGGCTGAATATAACCTGCTCACATTTCCATAATATCTTTAAGAAGGTCTTCTATTAAAGCTTCACAAGGAAATGAAATAACCACAGGATGAAAGGTCCATGGAGGCTAAATAACTGGTTAAAAGACAGTGAAAAGTGGTCAGATTTCATGCTGAAAGTCTCTCAGAGGGTGCTACATGACTTGTAGGACATGCTTGTCCTTGCTCTTCACTATTTTATCTAAGTGTTGTGAAAAAGAGTAGACAAGTTGAGTGACAATCTTAAGCACATGTAGCATGAAAATCAGTGAAAAAAAGTGACAAAATTTATTACTGATACATTTACAGTACTTCATGTGGAAAAAAGTAATCCTAACCTTATGTTAACCATCTAAGCATCTCCAAAATGGGATCTTATTTGTAATACTTTAATGACAACATTACCTCCAGTGTTATTTAGTGTGCAGAAAGGCGGTTAAATATTAGGAATCAGTACAAATTAAGATTAGAGCAAAACTGAAAACCACTTAGACCCATTACATAAATGTCTGGGACACCTGCATCTTGTACACAGCATGAATCAAATCCCCTGGCTTCATCCAGCAGAGCAGCACAAAACCAGCACTAAAAGAACAAGAAAGGGAATCAGTATTGTAGAACAGTTTCCAAATGAGGAATTTCCTTGGCTTATGGCCAAGGAAAAAATAGGAAGGACAATTGAAAGCAGATAGGATAGCGGTTTTATAAAGGGGAATTTGAGTGGAGAAGGGAATAGTTTGTCCTTTTTGTAGAAAGCAATGAGCTGGGGGAGTGTTACACAGCACAGGAAGTGTCTCTTCATGGGGCAGACGTGACTACTTCTGTGACTCCTGGGGCTGAGGATACTTCAAGCTCACAGAGGTCCAGAAACCAACAGGAAAAGTACAGAGGGGCAAATAAATTAAGGATTGATTATTAAAGATGAAGGCACCCCAGTGACTCCCCCAAAAAACTGACCTGAAAAGCAGCGATCAAACATTTTGGAGAAAATGCCACAGTATGTGGTGCTAGGTAGGTTAGGGGTTTGGAGCGTCTGTCACCCTGTGGTGGGGAGATGAGTGCTGAGACAGCTGGGGCTCATCAGCCTGGACAAAGTGCCTCAGGGGCTCTCCACAGTGTGTGCAAACAGCTGGTGGAAGAGCAGCATGGACAGAGTCAGGTTGTTCTTGGCAGTGCCTGGTGAGATGACCTGAGCTGATGGGCACAAACTTCACACAAGAAGCCTCCATTCAAACACTGTACCTGGGCTAAGGCAACCACAGACATGAATACAGACTGGGAGAACCCGTTGAGAGCCCCCCCTCACTGGGGGCTCTTGTGGATGAAAAGCTGACAGGAACAAACTCTGCTCAGAGTGCAGAAAGCTAACCTCATCATGGGCTGCATCAGAGAGTGCAGCCAGCAGGCCAAGTGAAGTGATTCTGCTCCTCTACTTTGCTCTATTGACACCCTGCCTGGAGTACTGTGTCCAGTTCTGGGGCCCCCAACACAAGAAAGACATGGATATGCTACAGCACATTCAGAGGAGGCCACAAAGATGCTCCGTGCAGGGGCTGGAGCAACGCTCCTGGAAGACAGCCTGAGAGCGCTGTGATTGCTCAGCCCAGAGAAGACAAGGCTCTAGACAGACCTCACTGCAGCCCTCTAGTACCTAAGGGGGCTTTTAAAAAAGAGGGAGAATCACAATTTACAAGGATATGCAGTGATAGGAGAAAGCGGAATAGCTTTAAACTGAACGAAGACGGGTTTAGAATAGATTTCATGAAGAAATTCTTTGTTGTGAGGATGGTAGCCCAGGTGGCACAGGTTGCCCAGAGAAGCTGCGGATGCCCCAGTTTAAGGCCGGGCTGAATCTGGGCTAGTGGAAGGTGTTCCTGCTCGCAGCAGCGGGGCTGGAACNGGGGCCCGGCCCGGCCTAACCCGGCACAGCACAGGCCAGCCCGGCATAGCCCAGCCGTGCCGAGCCGTGCCCGCCATGGCCATCGCTCACATCGCCACCGAGTACGTCTTCTCCGACTTCCTGCTGAAGGAGCCGCCGGAGACGCGCTACAAGGGGCTGCGGCTGGAGCTGGCGCTCGACAAGATCGTCACCTGCATCGCCGTGGGGCTGCCGCTGCTCCTCATCTCCCTCGCCTTCGCCCAGGAGGTGTCCATCGGTAACTCGGGCAGCCCCCCTTTCCCGGTTCCCGGCGCCTCCCGCGGCGGACAAAGGGCTCGGCGGGGCGGGGGGCGGCGGAGCGGAGCTGCGGGCGGGAAGGCAGCGCTCGGCTCGGCCCGGCTCGGCTGCCGGGGGGGTTCCCGCTCGGGCCAGGGCAGAGGGCGCCTTTGGGCCGGGAAGGAAAGCTGCCCTCCCGGAAAACAGCTCTCCCGGAGAGCATCCCTGGCAGCAGGTTCATCCAGGTGTGCTGGGCTTCCCGGCCGGCCCTCCCCGCGCTCACCCGTGCGTTCCTCCTCGCTGGGGCATTCCCTGGGCGCTGCTTTTCTCTCAGCACCTCCCGAGCAGGAGCCTTGGCAGCACGGCCGGCGCATCTTCTCCCGTGAGAGTGGTGGGGATCGTGCCGCCCTTTGTTTCCCGGCGCGGTTCAGACTGGAGCCCGGGATGTGCCCCGGGAGCCGCCGGGAGCTGTGCTCGGGGTGTTTGGCAGCAGCATGTCGGTGTCACTCGGCAGCTGCCAGGGACAGGTGCCGCGGAGAGGGGCTGTCGGAGCCCTGCCTTTGCGCTGCAGGCGGCTCGGGGGGTCACCCGCACGACGGGCAGGGGGAAGAGAGAGCTCTCTAAAGCTTTCCGCTGCTCCTCTGCCCTCCCGCAGCTGCTCCAGTTCAGTTTTCAATTTCTGCTGTGGCTCGGCAGATGAAACTATGCTTTACAGGTAAAGGGCCAAGTTTCCTAATTATTTTGCTATATTTTCATTTACCCACCTCCCCAAGTTCCAGAAGTGATCATACAGCAGCCCTTGTCATGAGGAGTGGAACTAAATGATCTTTAAGATCTCCTCCAACCCAAGCCTTTCTATGATTTACGCTATATGAATGAAGTTTTCAAAGGTGAATAAACAATGCTATCCATTTTGAGATAGAGGTGAATCACAGGGTTTCCAGGCTTTCAAAGAGATAGTTCCATTTACTTCATGTTCCTGTTTATTGACATTCGGTGTTATATGCATGATCTGCATAGTCTACAGGATTGAGTCAAGTGAATGTCAGGAGAGTGGAAACTGGAATGGGACTTTGAATTAGTGGTGGATCTGTGCAAAGCCATCTTGAATAGCATTGGTCAGATACCAATATCTCTTAAGAGATAAGATGCCCCCTCATTGCTGTATTTACAAACAGCTACACACCTACTCTACTATCTGTTTGACCCAGATCACTGTGGCCTGCAATAACTGCACAGGGGAGTGAAGGAATGCCACACTGTCCTTCACTGAGACCAGGTCTGAGCCTTGTGGCAGCTTTGTTTGTCCAGAAACTGGATTGATACATCCATATTTTTGCACTCTAACCTGCTTCTTTTAGTTTTAGATCTCCTACTGATATATGCACATTTCTTCCTCTTGAAGTGAAACAGAGTTTGCATTTCCATACGGTAGCTTGTATATGAGCCCCTTAATTCTTTCTACTTCTGCTCTAGAAGTGCTGGATCCAGTTTGAAACAGTTCCTGGGTACCAATGTTTCTTTTATTTCTTTCATTTTCCTCCCTTACGCAAAGATCAAATGCACAGTTGAACTGCAGAGTTTGGTCAAGTGTGCCTTTCTCTCAGATGATTTAAATTCTTGTCTTTCAACTATTTCAATATAAGAGCTATTTTAAATTGAATCTGTGAGTACAGTAGATTCATAAAGCAAGAATAGAAACATGGGCTGCATCTGGCTAGTGTTTCTTTTTGTTTATAATCCTGAGAAGAAAACATTGAGTTGAAAACTGAGCTTTTTTAGTTGAAAAATAAATATGCAAATAAGTATGAGAAGTACTTTTTATTGTTATTTCCGGGCATGGGTGAAACTGCACCACGTGGTGTCCATACAGAAAGTGATAGTAAATCAGCCATGCTGCTGTGACATCTGTCACCTATTTCCCACACAGTCCTTGCAGCTCAGCAGGCTGCCTGCTTATGGGACAGCCCAAAACTGCTTCCATTAAGGCATTTGGGGGGAACACTGGGGATTTTAGGGGCTGGAAATGCCTGGTTGTCTGTGCTGTGGTGTTCAGATAGTGATAAAATAGACAAAATAGAAACAATACATAAAATAGCAGGGTTTGTTTCCAAACACTTAGTGACACAATCACGCTCTGAAAAAGCTCAGGATGGCTAAACTGAGTGAAAATGTCAGGGTCCATTTTTAGATCTGAAAAAGAACAACTCAGAGGTGGATGTAAAAGTGTTTGATGGAAATACCTGCTTCAGAGTACAAAAACTGAACACCCTTTCCAAAAATGAATGCTCAGCTCCTATTTCTGTTGGGATAATTGCATTCTTCCCACCTCGGGTTTTCTTGGCACCTCATCCAGTCACCTTCCCTTCCTGTTCTGCTTTCCTGTTCTGTTGCAGTGTAGTGTCAGACACCTCCAATCTTCCTCCTACACGTGGCTGCTCTTGTGTAAAATTGCTATAATGTTTATGAAGGCTATGGAAGTTCTCTGAAGCCACCAAGTAACTTTTAGTTTTGATGGGAGTTTCAGGAAATAAATGATATTCCACCTGAATCACAGAGGATTTCTCTGCTGGAGGCGTGGAAATCCCAGCTGCAGCACCCAGCCAGTGAGCAGTGCTGGAGCTCTGGGGTTAGTGCCTGCACCCCACTTTGGCATTCTTCAGGGGCAGAAAGAGACCTATCCTGAGTTTACTTCTGGCTATATTTTAGAAACCCATGGTCATTTGTGGTTTTGTGAGGATTTTAAGCTGATTCTGGTAGTAGTTAAGCAGTGATTGAGCTGTTTTCTGCTATCCCAGGGAATCTTTGCTGCTTGAAATACTGTCCCTGTTACCTCTTTGCAGCTAGACCTTGTTTTATACAATTTTACATAAGGAAAAATGGAAATAACAATAGGATTGTGCGGATTGTGTTGTACATGTATATTCTTTACATGGTGGTTTCATATTATTGCCTTATATTATTTGGCAGTTCTTGGGTAAATTATACTAGAGGTGGTCAGGTAGAGTGGTAACAGAAACCATCTAAATATAACTAAATCAGCAATTCTTCTTATAGAGGGGAAAAAAAACAACCCTGAAAGATGGGCACCCTCAGCAGTGTATGAATCAAAAATTGATAGAATTTATCTGTGCCATTTTTGGTAAGAACAGCTCTCAGTCAGGATTGAGATTCCAGTTTCTGAACTCAGATTGTGTGTACTGCAAGATGTGCTTTCTTACTGTAAACACCTTGGCTGAAAACATAGATGTTTATTCCCAAGGTGCTGCTTGGAACAGGATGCTGCTGCCCTAAGCAGATGAGCAGAGAGGAAATCAAAACAAGCTGCTTCATTTTGGCCTCTGCCAAAATTTCAGCTTAGTTCTGGGAAAAGTATCAGTGGCTGTCCTGGGTTGCAGATGAAAGCAAAGCAGATGTGAGAGCTGTCCACTCAACATCAAATATATTCATCTTTTTCTGCAGGAAGGGAACTGTGAACTGCTTATCCATGCTTGTCATCGAGTGATTACTGGGAAGGGACACAAGAAGAGAGGGAGAGAGTGGAGAAGAGCAGAATTTTGTGGTGGCCACAGCAGCCCTTACTACACATTTAATTTGGGTGTTGGTTGTGCATGGCTCACACATAGCTGGGATGAAGTAATCCAGATGTTTTAGCATCTCTGTTTTATCATGATAAGAAAATACCTTGTAAACCTTTCCAGGACACAGAAACAGTCACATGTTGAGTGAAGTCAGCTGAGAAACTTGTTGTAATCATAATGAAGGCTTGAGTTATGCTGCTGGCTTATCAGTTGTGGCAGGATGCTGGGCTAGGAAGTTCCAGACCATGGGCCAACCCACAGCATAAATCTGTCAAAATGGAGATTTGCTGCACTAAAACCATCTTATTTCCCACTGGTGCCCTCTGGTACATCTTACCATGCTGAAGGGTGCTCAAAGGTGGGAAGCTGGAGCCTTGCCTTATGCTCTGCACACCATGAGGTTAATGTCCCCATTGAGTACTTTGGACTTGCCCTGTGGTGACAATCTTTACTTGCCCTGCTAGTTTTCCACCTAATTTATGGGTACTTTTTTCACCCATTTTTTTTCCCTTAGTTTCCATCCTTGCAGTTTGCTGATTTGCTGCCTGTGGGGCTTGAGGTGCTTTGGCTGGCAGAAAACAGAGTCAAGGGTGTTGGTGGGGAACTCTGGGTGCTGCATCCCAGAAGCTTCTGTTGGCATCAGTGCCCCTTACTTCCAGTCCAGCTGTATATATAAGTTAATTATG
Source organism: Thryothorus ludovicianus (assembly GCA_013397245.1). NCBI lineage: Eukaryota > Metazoa > Chordata > Aves > Passeriformes > Certhiidae > Thryothorus > Thryothorus ludovicianus. The sequence continues at coordinate 898,770 of VZTB01005695.1, read as the reverse complement.
TGTCTGAAGCTGTATATATAAATTAATTATGTGTCTGAAGAAGTCAGACAATAAAATGTATAGAAAATGGAAAAAAACCCAAACAATTGTGAGACTAAATCACAACAAATATACTGAAAAAAACAGTCTTAACTCTTGAACTGAGCTCCTTTCCTCTCTTGTTACCCCGTCTGGTCCTCCCTGCTGATGTCCCTCTCCCTTGGTGTTCACAGTTCCTGGGGATGCTTTTGGGAAATAATCCTATCTTGTGACTTCATAAGAGCTGGGAGCTAAAGTTGAGTTGGGTGTAATTAAGCCGAAGACTATTACTGTGGCAGCTGCTGGCTGAGAGCTGGGAAAACCCCTCCCAGTGCTGCTGAAGCAGGCTGTATGATAATAGCTGGCAATTGCACACCTTGCATTTAATTCAGCAGGATGCTGTGAGACCCAGGGCGTTAAGGAAAAACTGAGACAAGTGTGTGAGTGGCCTCAGCCCAGAGCAGCCAGACTGAGAACTTCTGTCAGCAGAGATGCAGATCCCAATAGGATACACTGTGCTGCTCTTTGGCATGTAAGGAGTGCTCAGGAAAGAGTAGAAGTTCCAGCGTCAGGCACAGGCCTGCCTGGGCAGCTAGGACAAACTTGTAAAAACATTTGTTTAATATTGAGTTTTAAACTGTCATTGGGTGAGCATCCTCAGCTGTTGGTAAGATTTTTTTCTGTTTAATTCCTATGGAAACAGCTTTACATTTCCTTTGGAAGTTATGACAAACTGCTTTAGCTGCCGGAATAAATGTAAAAAGAATCATGGGCCTCTGGTGTTCCCTGAAATTTGGGGTAGCACTCATGTTGGCAGGGAAGCTAGGTGGTCATTGCCACTGTTTGTAATGCTGCTTCTTCAGATTAAGGGAAACTTTTTTGTTTTCCTTAAATCTCAGTGGTGGAAATTTAATTCCCAATTCTTTTTCCCCATGAATCAAAAGACTTATCACTCCAAAGGCTGTGCTTGATAAATACCCAGCTCATTTCCCACTGCATGATTTTGAGACTTCTCTGAGGGGTAACTTGCAGCCCCATGGAGAGAGAAATATACCTCCTAATTCCTTTGACCCACTTCACTTCAACATTGTATCACCTGAGCTTTACATTCTGCTAGTACTCCATTGCCAAAGCACCTCTGGGAAGAGGTTCTTCTCTCCGGTGCACCCATTTGCTCCATGCTTCCTTCTTCAACAGATCCTGTTTCACCCAAGCTTTCACTTTGGTCATTCCTTCAGGTCTGCTCTTAATGCATATGTGTACACCTGTACACCCATGTGTACATTTGTTTCTTCTTTGGTATGCATTGGGATTCCTTTTTTCAATCTTTAAAATATTTTTTAGTGTTGGTGTGGAGGTTGTGCATTGGTTGGTGCCTGGCAGTCTGTACATAGTCTATGTGTGTCTTGATTTTCTTGTTTAGATTTTTCTTTAGTGGCTACTAAAGAGCATAATTCTTGCTAGGTGAAATCAGATGTTTGGGTATCATGGCAAGTTCATTTTGCCTTGTGGGAAATTATAGTAATAATTAATGGCCAGGTTTTCCTCCAAGCATATGCAGATTTTTTTGCAGTGACTGCAGTGTATTAGAATCCAAATAATTACTTACTGAAGGCTTAATCCTGTCAACTGCAATCATTTGATCCTGATTCAAGAAAAATAGTTAAGCCTATGATTACCATTGGTTCTTGGAAGTCCTGTCTGTTAGTTGCAGTTTCATAATTAGATGCGTAGGTCGGCAGAGAAGTTTTGAGCCACTGAAGAGGAAACCAGTCAGGCTTGCTGGCTTTACCCTCTCTTTTGTAAAGGATGCAGCCAGAGGGTCCTGATCCCTCAGCTCAGCCTGCCTTGAACCCAGCAAAGCAGTCCAGTAGTGAATAGGGATTCTCCTTTCAATTTTTCCTTGGGATTCTGAGAGTTTCTTCTCATACACAAATTTCCTGCATAGGAGCTCCAGAAGAGCCAGTTGCAGGGAAAAAAAGTGTATTCCTGGTACAGATGTGGGGGCAATAGCTTTGAGTTTGTTGGCAAAGCAGCCATGAAGACGTGCCACAGCTGGGTGGGGTGACAGCTCGTCCTTGCTGTGCACTGGCTGCAGTGACTCAGGCTTGTACTCTGCACTCAGTTGCATGCCTGAAGGTAATTCCTGCTGCCAGCAACCAGCTCCATCTGGTAATCTTAGCACTCTTGGAAAAGTGTCATTTTATTGTATATGGCTGCACAGCTGCTGCTGCCTTAGTTTTCTGCAGCCCTTTTGGCTGGTCTGTCTGTCTGTAAGACAGCCATCATAAACGGCATTTTTTTATCCTCATTTGTTTGCAAAAGTAAAAGGCAGGTCCCTATTGCTCCCTCTCCAAAGCTAATTTAGTATCAGGAAATGATTACAAAAAAGTGCATTGCCAAGTGTAATGATCAATTGGCCAAGGATTGTCGTGACAAGTGCTTAACAAATGCAGTAATTTGTTATTCCTCATGCTTCTTGGTGTGTATTTTATCTCCCTGTTGTTATGGGCTTGTTTGCTGCTTTTCTCTTTCCCAAGCTATTACTTGTGGGAGCAAAGGAAGGGAATGGCTTCTTGTCACCAAGCCAGGAGGCTGTCCCTGTGATAGCAGAGAACTGTTAGCCTCTCATAAACTAGCCCTGTGCTTAGCTGTGTGCACAGTGGGTCTGTGGAAGGCTTGTAGCCCTGTGCCAAATTTCTCTAATAGCAGCTACAGATTTTCTATTCAACTTCCTCCAGAATTGTCCAACATAAAGAAAACGATCTCTCTATATATACTGCTATTACTCCTTTGGAGGAGAGAAGGAAGGAGGAAAAAAAGATGGAAAATAGTGGCCATTTTCTGAAGCATGTAATGGTCTGTGTTTTGTATGGATGGTGCACAAAAACGTCTTCCCTGTGTAGGTCCTAACATTGCTACCATTACTGCAAAGTTGTAATTTGAATTAACAAGTGTTTACAAACAAGACTGCAATCAGTTAGTTAAAAAACAGTACAGCAACTGGAGTGTCCCCCTGCTTGAGGCTGAGCTCTATCTGCTTGCCTCCCAAGTCAGGTTTCCAGTGTTCCTGCTGAAGCACTGGGGATTGTGAGTGATGGTCCCTGCTCTGCTGCAGCACTGGCATCTCTGTAGCTATTCTGGGATGAAGTTGTGCACATGACATTTTGGAGAAGGAGGCTGGCTGCCTTTATCATCACTAGTTTTGGAGAAGGAGCCTGCCTGTCCTTTTCCTCACTCCTGCCTTTTAAACACTCCATCACTTTAAGTGGTATTCCAGCCGTTAATGAGAATGAACACATGGAATGTGTTTCTCTTTGTGGATATACAAACATGAATAAGACAAAGCATCTTTCTGAACACTCCATTGCTCTTCTTTTGAAAGGATCACTTGTTTGCTGCTCCACGCTGGGCATAGCCACCAGCAGGAGATTGGTTAAATGATGAGAGCAGGGCATGAATGGTCCCTATCCAGTGGAGAGCAGACATTAAATGCCTACTTTCTTCTTTGCTTTCTTTCCCCCTCTTTTTTTCCTGCAGTATATTATTTCTTGGGTTTCTACAACTAATGGAAATCTCTGGAAAACAAAAACTCCCAAGGCTTTGGGGGAGTGCAAGTGCTTGTCTGGTGCCAACTTTGCTAAATCACATGAGCTCTGCTCTGATAAACAATAACTTGTTTTCCATAAGGGAGACTTGTGACAGGTCAAACCATGATGATCAAACTATGTCCTTATGGTACTACAGCCCTAGAAATAATTATAATAGTGACTCATATGGAAAGGCTTTTATTCACAAAGCTCCTTGACTATGCTACATTGTAAAAAGGCTGTACAAGTTACAAGGCGAATGCAGTTTGCTCCTTTTCTGAAAGAAGTTCTTATTCTCTGCAAGCTAAACTAGCAAAAAGGCATAGCAAATGGTACAGTCCTATATTGCATGTTTACTCCCATAAAGCACACAGCAATGCCATTAGCATAACTTAGATGAATATGTTAAGGGGAAAAAAAATACAGCTATATTCTCCCCTGTTGATCTTTTGATATTGGCAAAAGTGTTGGAAGTGTTGCTCTTAGAAGAAATGTTCATGGAAGAGCCATGTCCACTCTGTGTAATTATTTAGTGAAATGACTGTCCTGTTGCAACATCTATCAAAGTCTGGTGGAAGTGTGTGTTGGGGGGATTGCTTTTGCTATCAAAGCTTCAGAAAGAAAGTTGAACCCCTTCATCCTGTTTTACTGGTATTACCTGAGGAGCCTCTGATCCTCCATGTCCCATAACCATTCTTGCTGGTTGAGGTATGCTGTGGGAGAAGTCACATGGTGCCTGTGGTGAGCCAGAGCAGAATTTGACCCTAAGGCTGGCAAATGCCTGCTCTTGCTGTCAGTTAGGGCCTTGATCTTAATTTGAAGCTCCTGAGCAGCTGGAGAGGTCCTGGGAGTAAATGGGAGTGGCAGTGTTATGCATAATCTTGGACACAGCATTTCTCTTCAATGATGCACTCTGAGAGAAGGGGCCTTTCGAGGTGTCTGGGGCCACAATTTATCTGCCAAAAATAACAGGAGGAAATCCTTGTTTTTACAGATACAACTTGAACTCCTCCAAATAATTTGCAGTCTCAGAGGCAGAAGTGGCAGCACCGTGGGAAAACCTGCCCTTCCATCACTGCAAGGACTGCTGGGCTGCAAGAATGGTGTTTGAGGTCTTGTTACAATTGACATGTGAGCTGTAGGTTGTACTTTTGGGAAGTTGTGACAGGACTGTATGTGATGGCATTTGTTGCCTCAGGCCTGATCAGGTCACACTTCGTATCTGTTAGTTCCCCTTTGGCCAGCCTGAGTTAAGTGCGAGTGAGAAAGGTCTTTAAGGTCACATTCCCCACAAAACTTACAGAAATAGGCCTAAAAGATAGGTGTTCTAATATGCTGTCTCAACCCTTAGAAGACATCCTGAGATGGATTCCTGTGGGAGTTACAGCCTTTGGGTGCAGTGGGAACTCCAGACCCTCCTCCCTGCAGAGCTGCTGGGCTTTGTCTGATCACTTAACCTAATAACTTTGGATATCTTAACATTTGAAATGTGTGGTTTTTCTTCCCAAATTTATTTTCTTCTTTTTTTTTTTTTTTTCCAGTTTTTTGAGGATGCAATAAGTCTTGTTTTTTTTTCCCAGGTGCTCAGATAAGCTGTTTTGCACCCAGCTCTTTCTCCTGGCGACAAGCTGCTTATGTGGACTCCTACTGCTGGGCAGCTGTGCAGCAGAAGCAACCATCCCTCAACAACCTAGAAAACATACCCCTGTGGCTGCATAAAGTAGGTATAGGTCTCCTTTTCCTGGCAAAGTTATTCCCACAGAGAAACCTACCTTTGCCTCAATTTTCTTGTTTCTCTACTCTGCTGTAGTCCTTGCCTTTGACTCTCTATTTTAAGAATGTTTTCTTTCCATCACTTCCAAAGAGGGAAGGTACTAGAGGAGGTATTTTCTGCTTTTAAATAAAAGGTCGCCTGTTATCTGACAGAAGAACAATGTTAATGTTGCTGTGTTGCCCTGGAGTGAATGTTTTACCTGACTTTAGCCAGGAACTATTTTAAATCTGGAATACAGGACATAACAACTGCCTTAATGCTTGTATCAAAAGCTAATTTTAAGAAATCAGGGCAATAAAAACATTTTATATTTTTATTGTGTTACTCTTGGCCAGTTGTGCATGGAGAGAGACCTGTGGCAGATAAACATTTTAGAAGAGATTAAATTAATCACTGGTACCAACAGGTTTAACCCCTGTCTTCAGCATGCTCTTCTGCATGTCCACAGGCAAACGATGAGCTGGCTTTCATTGCTCTTTCATTGCATTGAGGTAAAGCAGCATCATAAAAAGCACAGAAGGAGATTTATTTTATGGGTTAAAAGTGCAGTAGGTTTTAAGATGCTTGAGCTGGCTCAAAGCAGTTAGCTGAGGTTTGGCAGGAGTTACACACTGAGTTAATGCCATGCCAATGCTTGGAGCTGACTCAACTTGAGAGGCAGCTTCAGGCTGCTTGAGCAGTGCTGATGCCAAAGTAAGAAATACTTGTTGGGCTCTGCAAATTTGTGTTCTGCCTTTCTCAGCCCTTTTATTACTTGCCCCATCAAATAAACCCCTGGCACCTGGGAGCAGAGAACCTGGTGCTAGAGGGAGCTCAGGTATGAGACATGCAGCACTTATATTTCTGGCTTTTGCGTCTGTATCCCGAGCCTCAGATTTTATTATACAATCATCTAGTGGTATAATCTCTGAGAGACTGTTCAAGACTATCTCTGATTTGTTTGCTGACTCAAATCATTAATTGAGGATTTACTGTTGACTTCTCCAGTTAGCTCCACTGATTACCTTGACCCAATTGGCATGTGTTTCATGAATATTAAAGCAAGACTTGTTGGTTTCTAGCCTGAACTCTTCCTTGCACAGTTAGGACTCCACTTCAGCCAGGCCTTTCTACAGAGGCCAGTTGAAGCTGCTGGAACATCTCACAGCCCTGGAGACTCCCCCTGCAAACCTGGATGTTTTGCTGCCCTTTCTCTTGAGGGAACAAGCTCTTATTACCCAAATTCTTTATGCTGAATTTCATGTGTTAGTCACCTGCTGATAGCACTCAGTCTGCTTGTTTGCCAGCCACAAATCGCTTAAGCACTGATACTTTTCTGATGCAACCCATGTCAATTTGCTGACTAGTGCTCTATCAGAAATTGCTGCAGTTCCTCCATGACGTGTATGGTATATGATGTTTCCTTGTAAATATCCTGCAGGAAGTGCATCTGCACAGCTGAGCCAGGGGCTGTTACAGGCTGGTGACTCCTCTTCCTAGATCCATGATTAGCCACCCACCCTTCTGCTCCAGATGTTGGGAGCTGCAGATGCTCTTTGGAGGTCAATATTAACTAATATACTTCTGGTTGTTCATCAGCCTCAGAAGTTTACAGGGAAGGAGTGTCATTACAGCTGTTTAACAGTGAACTTTGATTCCCACTCTGGTATCTGAAGGCTGTTCTTTGCATCCAGGGCCAACAGCTGCTGAGTGGCTTGGGATCACTTCTGCAGGAAGACTTGGGTTCTCCCCCCAATCTTGCACTGCTAAGTATGCACAGCTCATTGCTCTGCTGATTTTTGTGAGATAATAATTTTAAAAATGGCTGAAGCAGAGCCTTTTGGGAGCACAGTGATGTTAAAGAGAAAAGGGAGACTTCCTGTGCTCCGGTCAGTGGAGACCTGACTCTGTAGTGTAAGGACAGGATGCACACAGAGGGACAATAGGGGTCACTAGGCCCAATTCTTCTTTAAACAATACTTACAACTTTTTTCCTGCTTTCTGGGAAGCAGAGCTTTCATTTGCAGGGCATCTCAGGTTCTTTCCAAAACTCTGACTCACTTAATATCTCACTGTAGTGGCATGCTGGAAGGCTACATAAAAAAACACTTAAGGAGTTTGGGGGAACTGATTAAAATGGATAGATTTCTTTCTGGCATGCTCTCTGTGCTCTATCAGAAGTACAGCCTGGGACAGCGCTCAGGGTGGTACAGAGAGGAAGTAGGGGCAGGTAACTCTTTGGTGAAGACACCAGCTTGTGGTAACCTGCACTGCTTTTGTTGTCAGTATCTGGTTGCTCTGGAGGATTATCAAACTCAGGTTGCATTACAGAAAAACTGAAACCTTACCATCTCCCTCCTGTTTCTGAGTTTAAATTTTCTCTGGGATTTTTGGTTTTTTAAACAGAAAAATGTAAGTTTCAGTTCTGGGCACTCCCCAAAGCTTGGCACCTTTACTGTTTGTCCTTTCTGCTCTAGGAGATCTCTCCCAGGGATTGAATTTAGCAGTCTGGAAACTGAAAGGGAGCATAGTGCAAATTTCTGGATCCCTTGACTCTCTAGTGGTCAGTGTGCCCCTAGAGGGTGCACAGGACCTCCATGGAGAACAGGAGTGCTGAAATTTCCAGTGATCCTGGAAACTCTTCTCACTGGATAAACCTTAGCAGGAAGCAAAATGAGTTGTGTACTAAAATGCACAATTCAATGAACAAAAATACCTGCAGATAGATAAATGTAAAGGACAGACTGTGGTACGTCCTGCCTGCATTCTTAGTTTAATGCTAAGATTTCCTCTTCTTTGTCTATGAAAGAGTTGTCAAAATTATTATATGGTTAAGTCCTCTGACAAGAGTCCTCTTCAGGTTTGTCATTGATGAAACTTCGTCTGGTCAGGCTTCACTATTTCGTTGCCTCTGTTTTCTTATGGGCTTTTCCATTCAGGTTTAGTTCCCTTAAGAGATTTCTTGTGTCTGTCCGAAGTGTCAGAACACAGATGTTGGTTTCTAGAGGTGAGTGGTAAAGACAATCAGTGGTGATGGCAGATGCAGGAATTTTGTATTTGCCTGCCCTATGCAGATAGTTGGCTTGTTGTCTCTAAAGATGAATGCTCTACCTGGCAAGTTATTTTGGTAAAACTTGTCTTGATCCTTAACTGGAAGAAGAGAAACTTTTGGCCATTGTGTGTGGGCAGTCCTCACAGTCTAGTGGAGGAGGAGAGGAGGAGGCTGCACTGTGAAGCCTTTTTGATCCACTGTGCACAGAGAAATGTATGAAAACTCAGGCAGGAGAACAGTGAACACCATCTTACTGGCTCTTGATAGGAACCTAGCAAATTGAGGGATGGTTGAACACTGAGTGATGACCACTTTATAGCCCTGAAATTTGGATTGCCAGGATGGAGCAGCCTATGATCAAGAGTCTTCTATGGATTTTTTAAAATTACTGTATTTTCTAGTCTGCTGTTAACTGGGGAGAAGTAAAGTAGAAAAAGGTAAGCAAAGAAGAGGTAAAGAGTTGTCAGAAGGGGATTTGTACTCACATGAAATAAATGCAGGCAAACAATTCATCTGACTGATGACAATTCATCTGAAGAAGAGGTCTTCACATGTGACACAGCCAGGAGAGGTCTGGCTCAGATCTTTCAAAGTGCAGGACAAGTGTTTAGGGACCTGCTGAAAGCATGTCATATAAAGAGTGGGTCTGCAGTCTTTGTATGCATGAAGTAAAAGTACTTTTTGTAAAAGTAAGTTTGCCATGAACCTTGAGTTGTTCTTTGAGTCACTTCTCTGAATACACCAAAACAAACCTTGGGGCTTTTCATTATATTGATGGTACAGTTATAATCATGATTTTTACCGGGTTCTAGTTACTCATTGTTTGTACAATTTCTTAGTTGACTGAGAGCTCCTCATGTTTCACCTGTAAACCCTTCCCAGAGAGATTAAGGGCTTTCAGAGCAAGGAAATTCATACGCAGATGCATTTATAAACAATTCTTTGAAAGTGTAGTGCTAGAGCTACTTCAGTCTGTTGCAGATGGAGTCATCCTCTTCACTCAGAGAGTAGCAACAACTTATTGATATAAGCAGTGAGTTAATACAGTTCAGTGGTAAATGTGACAGTGGTTTATCAGGATTCAGTGGGAAGATACACTTCATTATTTAGTGCATGGAGGATAGAATGAGAATTGTTAGGGAGACCCTCCTGTTGAGTCATGAAGTTCAGAAAGGGCTTGTTTGTGTTCTAAACTTCTCAGAGGGGAGTTCAGATATGGCTAGGTTCAGACTTAGTCCCAGAATTCTCAATAGTTTGTGTCTGAAGGATTATGTGTGCACTGTCAGTCCTTTATGTCACTTAGCTAGGATTTCAAGCGTGCAATTAATCACCTACAGACTGTGTGTTACAGCAGGAATTTCTCAGCCTTGAGGAGTAACATTGAGAGGTATCCCTGCTCAAGGGGAGAACCTGGCATGGAGGATGTAGCCATGCAGGAAAGCTTAACAGGCCCTGGGCTGCCCACTGCTTGT
>VZTB01005695.1:838697-888407 GCA_013397245.1 Thryothorus ludovicianus | reverse complement strand
GTTTAGTTCCCTTAAGAGATTTCTTGTGTCTGTCCGAAGTGTCAGAACACAGATGTTGGTTTCTAGAGGTGAGTGGTAAAGACAGTCAGTGGTGATGGCAGATGCAGGAATTTTGTATTTGCCTGCCCTGTGCAGATAGTTGGCTTGTTGTCTCTAAAGATGAATGCTCTACCTGGCAAGTTATTTTGGTAAAACTTGTCTTGATCCTTAACTGGAAGAAGAGAAACTTTTGGCCATTGTGTGTGGGCAGTCCTCACAGTCTAGTGGAGGAGGAGAGGAGGAGGCTGCACTGTGAAGCCTTTTTGATCCACTGTGCACAGAGAAATGTATGAAAACTCAGGCAGGAGAACAGTGAACACCATCTTACTGGCTCTTGATAGGAACCTAGCAAATTGAGGGATGGTTGAACACTGAGTGATGACCACTTTATAGCCCTGAAATTTGGATTGCCAGGATGGAGCAGCCTATGATCAAGAGTCTTCTATGGATTTTTTAAAATTACTATATTTTCTAGTCTGCTATTAACTGGGGAGAAGAAAAGTAGAAAAAGGTAAGCAAAGAAGAGGTAAAGGGTTGTCAGAAGAAGGGGATTTGTACTCACATGAAATAAATGCAGGCAAACAATTAATCTGACTGATGACAATTCATCTGAAGAAGAGGTCTTCACATGTGACACAGCCAGGAGAGGTCTGGCTCAGATCTTTCAAAGTGCAGGACAAGTGTTTTGGGACCTGCTGAAAGCATTTCATATAAAGAGTGGGTCTGCATTCTTTGTATGCATGAAGTAAAAATACTTTCTGTGAAAGTAAGTTTGCCATGACCCTTGAGTTGTTCTTTGAGTCACTTCTCTGAATACACCAAAACAAACCTTGGGGCTTTTCATTATATTGATGGTACAGTTATAATCATGATTTTTACCGGGTTCTAGTTACTCATTGTTTGTACAATTTCTTAGTTGACTGAGAGCTCCTCATGTTTCACCTGTAAACCCTTCCCAGAGAGATTAAGGGCTGTCAGAGCAAGGAAATCCATACGCAGATGCATTTATAAACAATTCTTTGAAAGTGTAGTGCTAGAGCTACTTCAGTCTGTTGCAGATGGAGTCATCCTCTTCACTCAGAGAGTAGCAACAACTTATTGATATAAGCGGTGAGTTAATATAGTTCAGTGGTAAATGTGACAGTGGTTTATCAGGATTCAGTGGGAAGATACACTTCATTATTTAGTGCATGGAGGATAGAATGAGAATTGTTAGGGAGACCCTCCTGTTGAGTCATGAAGTTCAGAAAGGGCTTGTTTGTGTTCTAAACTTCTCAGAGGGGAGTTCAGATATGGCTAGGTTCAGACTTAGTCCCAGAATTCTCAATAGTTTGTGTCTGAAGGATTATGTGTGCACTGTCAGTCCTTTATGTCACTTAGCTAGGATTTCAAGCGTGCAATTAATCACCTACAGACTGTGTGTTACAGCAGGAATTTCTCAGCCTTGAGGAGTAACATTGAGAGGTATCCCTGCTCAAGGGGAGAACCTGGCATGGAGGATGTAGCCATGCAGGAAAGCTTAACAGGCCCTGGGCTGCCCACTGCTTGTGGAGTGTGTGATGACTGACTTGTGTACACCAGCAAGAGGTCTGGGTCACTGGTTCAGGCAGCCCTTGACTACCACATTGCCATCTGTCTCCCCAAGTCCAGGATAAACTGGATGCATCCATCAGAGCCTCCACTGGTGATCATGGCTTGAGCTAATTGAAACTGGAGCAGTACAGTTTTGAAGCTATATCAAAAGAGAAAGTATCTAACAGGCAGGATAAAGATCATGTAGGGTTTGAGATTCACTTGTAGGTTTGGAGACAGGATAGGATCTCATTTAGAATGATCATTCATTTATAGCTGTTCCTGCTGAACACCAATGAGACACCTCCCATTGCTGCAAACAGGAATAGAGTCACATCCAGAGGGAGTTTAATGCCTTTCCTTCTGGACACGTGTAATTACTGTCATTAGCCTGTATGGGGTCTAGTGCCTTTGCTTGGGCTCTTTCCAAAATTGGAACTGAAAAGGGAGACATCTCACTGCGTTCATGTATTTTAATGTCAAGTGAGTGAAGGTGCTTCAGTGCTTCATTCTTTTAATTGTGTGCCATTTAATTTTCTCAAAGCTCTTACCCTGACCTGTGCAGCAAAAGTTTTGTGCTATTGTACTTGAAGTTACTCTTTGACTATGGTCGGGTAGGTGGAAGTCAGAATGCTTTCAGTCTCTTGTATACTGTTTACCCAGAGGAAATAGGGACTGAAGATGCAGTAAAAATAGAAAACTGTTTTCTAAATATCATTAAAGTTATTTTCATCTTCTTCCAGTCATTTTTATGCAGACCCTGGCAAGCTTTTTGTAGATTAAGTCCTTGAAAATCCTTTGTGTCAGTCCATCAATTCCAGCTATATTTTTTTTTGCATTATAAAAGCATATTTGAAGTTATAAAGCAATTACTTTAAATGTCCTTTTAACTCATTTGCTGTGTATTTACTTCATCTTAGCAGAGTTGAAGCTGGTGCTGACAGACCATTTTGTGCTTTAGTCTGGTTTTATCTTTCATCTTTTGGGAGAGTGTGGTGCTTATGCATCTTTGAAAGACAGTTCTGTGATTCCAGCACCTTATGTGCTTCTGCAGATGGACTGCTCAAATGCCTCTTCTTCCTTACCTGTGCACATGTTCTTGCTGAACAGTAGCTGAGTCCTAAAACATTTACTAAACCAGCCTGGAATGTGCACAGGGCTCAAAGGCTTGTCAAGTGACATGACCTGCAGCAGTACAGGGGCAGCCTCTTGGCTTCCAAGTGCTCTGCTTCCTTGGGAGCCTGCTGTTCCCTCGAGTGTGCCATCAGAATAAGGGACAAGCAAGGCAGGAGAGCCTGCTTCCATCACCCTTAGCTTTCAGGAGCTCAGCTGTACATGGCAGAAAACACACGGGGCACTGCAGTTTGAGTGTGTGCTGCTGCACACACCGCTTGTTTTGTCAGTCTCATACTGAATATGTAGAAAAGGAACTTGATAACCACACAGCAAAGGAAACTGTGAAGTAAAACTGAGTTTTACTTCTGGGCCAGCACCTTTCTCTGGCATACCTTTGACCATTCAGTTTGTGGGATCAGTGGCACTTCCTTCTACGTCAATGCTACAGACTACCCAAGGCTGAAGTGGCATTTCCTCCTTGTGTATTCGGCGCCTTGGGAGCAAATAAACCATAAAACCATAAACCATAAAAGAAAAGGGGATGGCAAGTCTGTGCACAAATACCACAGAGTCCTCTTCTCAAAATGGGAAGTCATTATGTTTGACTGTCCAGTGCAGTCAGATGAGCTGGACAACCCAAGTCTGTTGCTCTGAAACCCAGGACTCTTGCCAGATGACTTTGCATTTTCACTTCTGCCTGTCATTCAAGACCTTAAATTTTAATGATTCAAAACTATTTGCTGGTTATCTAAGGCCAGTGTTAACAAACAGAAAAAATGTATCTTTCAGTTTTAAAAAAGTCAGGATCTGAGAATGATGGAGTTGTGCGTCAAGCGCTGTGGAAGAGGTGGCTAATACAGACTAAAGAGCTGCATTTATGATCAAATTGCTGCTCTGGTTTTGAGACTATTTGCATAGAGTTTACTTATGCTGCCATGAGGTCAAAGACAGATTGTTTCTATTTCTACATAATACAGAATTCAGAGGACTGATAGAGCCTGGACATGAAACCATGAAACTTTGGGTAAACCAAGGCATCAGGACTCAGACCTGATGGCATTGTCCACAGTGATGAACTAGAAGATGAAATTCTTGTGCTGTTGATGAGATGTCTAAATTATGTTGGATATGCAAGAGCTTTACATCTCAATTGGAAAGTCTACGCCTGTGGGAAGGAAGATGGTCTGATGTTATCTGTTGTGTGCAAAGAGGAAGGAGAGGCAGTAGTGAGGGCAGAGCACTGCATGGTTTTTATGGGCTGCTGTGGGTATGGGAAGTCACTTATTTAAGGTCTAATGCATCATATGCATTCCTACTGCTAATAATAAGATGTGATTTTGACTTAATGGTAGGTGATATTAGAAGTAATTTTCCTGAATAAAATGTTCTATAGCATCAAATTAATTACTTTGTGCATGCAAAACTTTAATCTCTCTTGATTAATGGAAACACAAGTTAACATAGTTATATTAGGTCCAGATTTTCATCTTGTTAAATGCCTGCAAATGTACGTGTAGCTTTTCCACTTGGAGTGATTAATGACTTCATTTCAAGCTTCCTCTAAAAATCTCCACTAGCTTTGCCAATGAATGTGCATGGGCACATGGCTGTTACATTTGTGATGTCTTACATCTGTTTCATCTTTGTTCAACTAATTTAAAGTTCCTTCTGGACTGAGGCTGGATTTGAGTTACGTGTGCTTGCTATCAAAAGCTGAATGTAATGAATTAAAGGTTGGCTGAATTTGCAGTACATTTCATTAACAAACTGCTTGTGTAACCAGGTCTTACATCATGTCTCTGTAAGGGTAATGTATGATTTTATTCTGAGTATAATGACAGAGTACATAGAAAACATCATCTTTCCTGCAGGTGGAAGGAATTAGAGCTAAAATTGCATGATAAAAACTAGCTGTTGATGAATAGAAAAAAGATGGAAAAACTTCAGACTTGTATTTTATACCTGCTTCGGCCCTTTCCCTAAGCAGTTGTGACCATGTAAGGGCTGACTTCGCAGTGCTGCATTAACACCAGGCCATTCTGATGCTGTGTGTTGGTTTCCATTTAGGTGTTACCTGAAAATATTTAAATACCCTAAAGTATCACATCCTTTGCAGTCACTGGATGTCATGCAGTCTGAACAGATGTGTGTTTGCAGGCAGAGGCAGAGCTGTAGCAGCTCTATTCATTAACCTCTTGACAGCTAATGGAAAGCAGGAGAGATTTTGCTGGTGTTTGGAGTGTTTCAGTTGCTATGAACAGTGGTGACACTTTGGGGAGCGAGGGTTAGGTGATGATATCTTCTTCTTTCAGTCAGCCCCTCTGGTAGCTGCTTTGCTTTGCTATTTTTTTTTTCCCAGGTTAATGCTGTCTTTCTCAAAGTCAGCTCCAGCAGTTCTGAATATGCAGAAATTGTTATCAGGATAAAAAATGTTATCAGGATCATGCCACCATTATTCTGTGCACTCTTTTTTTCTTTGCTGGAGGGTAGCTCTAAGCAGCAGCAGTTACTGGATCTGTCTAAAAAGAGATTTGCTTCCCTGCATATCCCAAATAATCACGAAGTTGGGTTTTAGTAGAAGGGTTTAAATAAAATTAGAGGGATTTAATAGGCCTCTACAAAACCTAATGCTTGTGGGTGATTGGTTGACTTTTTACTTATGCAAGTGAAGCCTAATCAGAGTTTTTTTCTCCTTGCAGTTCTTCCCATACATCCTTCTGCTTGTTGCTATCCTGCTGTATCTACCATGTTTGTTCTGGCGCTTCACTGCAGCACCTCACCTTTCCTCAGACCTGAAGTTTATCATGGAAGAACTTGACAAAGCCTATAACAGGGCCATCAAAGCTGCTAATAGCATTCGAAGTGGGGACCACAAGGACCCTACTGACTTCATTCCAGCTGCTAATGAGAACTTGACACAGAGGTAAGATGTTGGGGCTTGGCTTTCTCTGCTCTTTCCTTCAAGTTTGTTACAGATGTGACATCTATACTCCCTTAGAAATTTATTGCAAAGATTTGAATGGTGACCTGACACAATTTTAAGTTTGGTTAAAAAAAAGAAGATATCTGAAATGATTACTTTGGTACTTGGAGCTGGAATGTATAATTTTCTTTTTTCAAAGAAAACATGTGATGAGCTCTTTAGATTACTTACTACCTGAGATGTTCTGATTTCTTTAGTTGCAGTAGGTGCTAAGTATTTTTGCCCACCACAGTGTAAGAAAAGAGATACTTCAGTCCTCAGTTCTCAATGTTCTTGACAGTCACTTGCACACTGTCAAGTTACTTGTTGAGTCCTGTTCTTTAAGATCTAGGTCTGCAAAGCTTCTGATTAAAAAAAAAATAAATTTAAAAAACCCAAACATCAATCCCACAAAAGCGACCCCTTCCCCTTCTGATCTAGCTGGTGCAGTGTTCCAACCAGATCCAGTTCCTGTTTCCTTCTAGGTCAGGGTACCTGTTTCTCTCCGTATGTGGGGGTACAAGTAGTGCAGTGGGGACCTGGGTCTCTGCTTTGAAATGTGGAGTTAGGTCTTGACAAATAAAAAGCCTTCTAGTGTTCCATTTTTGAATAAGTGCTTGGACAGTCTGCTTTTCTGCATGGATTTGCTTACTGCCCCTGTTTTGTACTGGAAAAGAACAAAAATATTTTTTTACCATGAGTGCTATACTTTTTTTTTATTTTCAAGTGTTTGACTCTTTTGTTTCTTAAGCAACATTTCTGTATTAGAGTGTTGATATTTTTCATTTGTCTGCTATTCTGTTGGTTTTCTATTGACTTCAACAAAACTACCCTTGATTTACCTGAGTAAGAGGATGTGAACCTGTTGGAGTGAGTCCAGAGGAGTGTTATCAAGATGATTAGAGGGATGGAACTTCTCTCCTACAGATACAGGCTGGGAAAGATGGGACCAGCCTGAAGAAGAGAAGGGACCATGGAAAACCTTAAAGCATTCCAGTACCTAAAAGGGATATACAAAAAAACTGGAGAGGGGGTTTTTAGAGGGGCATATAGTGACAGGACAAGGAGGAATGGCTTTAAACTGAAAGCAAGTAGGTTTACATTAGGCATTGGGAAAAAATTCCTCCCTGTGGGGATGGTGAGGCTGGCACAGGTTGCCCAGGGAAGCTGTAGATCTCTCAAAGTGCTCAGGGCCAATTTAGGTGGGGCTTTGAGCCATCTGGTCTAGTGGAAGATGTCCCTGTCCATGGCAGAGCATGGGGATTAGTTGGAAATAGATGATGTTTAAAGAACTCTTCTAATACAAATCATATTGTGATGCTATGATTTTAAGAAGATTTTCAATTCTTTATCTTTTTTAGAGTACTAGGTTTTGTTGATATTTGAGGTAGGTGAACACTGCAGCCTCTGATCTATATGATTTGATGTATTTTTTCTCTCTTTTTCAGTTTGTGGGAAATATCTGAAAGCTACTTTAAATACCCAATTGTGGAGCAGTACCTGAAGACAAAAAAGAATTCCAAATGCTTAATAATTAAATACATTACATGCCGTTTGCTCACACTAGTAATTATTTTTGTTGCATGCCTCTATCTGGGCTACTACATTAGTCTCTCCTCTTTGAGTGATGAGTTTCTCTGCACTATCAAAACTGGGATCCTAAAGAATGACACAACTGTTCCAGAAGTGGTTCAGTGCAAGCTTATTGCTGTTGGTGTCTTCAAGGTGCTCAGCTATATTAACCTGATAGTCTATCTGCTGGTGATGCCCCTGGTAGTGTATGCAATGTTTGTTCCATGGAGGTGGAATTCAGGTATTCTCAAAGTGTATGAAATCTTGCCAACTTTTGATGTTCTGAAACTGAAATCAAAGCATTTTGATGACTTAAGCCTTTACCTCCTCTTTCTTGAGGAAAACGTGAGTGAACTTAAATCATTTAAATGCCTTAAAGTGCTGGAGAACATTGCAGTTTCTGAGAAGTTTGATGTCATGCAGCTTTTGGTAAACCTTGGTACTATTAAGACTGATACCATAGATGGGAAGCCAGGGACTGCTGAGTTGGAGAAGCCTGAAGAAACAACTACAGAAGAGCTGGAAAAAGATGCAACAGAGTTACAAGGTAAGCTGATCTAGATGTGTATTCCTACCAAAAACTTATTAATATATTCTCTAAGATAATGGCTCTGCTTAGTCCTTGCTGTGTTGCCTGCTGTGTAAGTGCTATAACCTCAGAAGACTGTGGTGGTGTAAGTCTGTGGCACAGCTAAACCCTGAAGTGTTTGTTAGGTTGGTGGTCCTTGCTGCCATCTCTGCTCTGGCACTAATAGGCTTCAGCTATTTGGACTTTAACTGCTTAAGATTCCCTGCAGAGTAGGAGAGCTCTAGGGTAGGTTGTGATTGAAGCAGCTCCTGGAGGTTTCAGGACTCTTTTTTTTTTTCAGAAATTAGCTCCAAAATGTAGTAACTGCTGCTTCTGCTTCTATTCAGGCTTTGGCAGGAGCCTTGGATGAATATAAAAATACGTCTGATGCTCATAAATGCTGCTGGCAGAGGAACAGAATATGACAAAAGAAGGGAAGTGGGACTGGGGTCAGTGAACACACTCCTGTTCCCACTTTTGTAGAAAACAAAGAAGATTGACTGTAAAGAGATTTTTATAAAAATGGTCTGAGTCAGTCTGGATTGGTGCAACAATTCCCATCAGTCTGCAGACATGGTCAGCTTCAGCAGTCACTCATATAAGATACAATCTAGGGTTCTGTCCTAAAATATGTGGCATATCTTAACTGTGAAACCAATTCCTTCCTAAAGTGCCAAATTAGTGAAGCCAGTCATCCAGGGAGAGGTATAAACCAAAAGTGATGAACATTTAAAACATTTAGAAGCTTACCTGAGTACGTGAGAACAATGCTGAGGGAAAGTTAAAGAGCTGTTTCAAAGGTAGGAAAAGAAAACATCTATTTTCTCTTCAGAAAGCTATGCCCTGTAATTAATAAAACAGAAGCATCAGTACCCAGGGGTTATCTGTTCCTCTGTACTTGGGTTAAGTGGTTGAGGTAGGCTGAGATTTGGAGATGTCAGCTTATGCAACGGGAGAATTCAGAGCAAACAAGCAGAATTAGTTTTGAACCAGAAGAAGCCCTTTTGGCAGCCAGCTCTTGTGCAGCAGCTCAGAGTAATTCTGACAGTATATCGTTTTCCTCTCAAATCTATCTGTTTTTGAAATGACAGATGGGTTTGGAAGTAAAATAAAAGCGCCTAAGTGGAGATCTGGACTCAAGGAGCTGCAAAAGTTAATAGAAAATCTGACTTACCTGAAAGCAGGATTTTTGAGATGAAAACAATCTCACAAAAACACTTCAAAGATTTATTTTTGTCCAGATCAGAACAAACTTATGCTTGAAGCTCTGTTAAAATGCATTGCAGAAAGAAGCTGCTGTGTCCATGAGCAGCTCGGGCTGGTGCAGCCCCTCTCCTTCTGCCTGGGGACAGCTGCAGGCTCCACCATCCATCAGCAACGCTTCACCACAGCTCCTCATCTTGTCCTCTGTCCCTTGTGGTGTCAGCATGTTTTCATGAGGGGCTGTGTTTACAAACGGGTGCCAGCAGTGCAGCACGGGCGTGGTGACAGTTCTTAGTGCACTAGAAGGTGTTAGAGGGGTTTGGTGGCCCTTTCTCTTCTGAAACTTTACCTTCTCTTCAGTCCTGGCAGACCGTGATGCAAGTGGCAGTATGAACACCAGGGACGACAAGAGACTTCGCCAGAGACTGACAGATTCCTCATGCTGATGCTTCCCAGCTGCAGGAGCCAGGAGCCCGCTGTGTGGGAAGGCTCCTCGGCTGCGCTCAGCGCAAGGTGCTGCTCTTTGAATGCAACGTTCTCAATTGCCTGACAGGTCCCCAGAGGCCAGGCTGGTTTACAGACTGTTTGTTATATCATGATCAGGAGTCATGAAAAGGCATGTTGTACGCTTCCATTATTTATTAAAAAAAGTCAGACCACACCCAAGGAGGAACAAGAACAAAACGATTCTGTCACGAGTAAGAAGTGATGTGCATTGAGTGCAGTTGAGGCTGGCAGCTGGACAGAGCTCGCTCTGTGCTGGACAGGGATGGGACACGTAACCCTACAGGTAGCAAAAAGAAGGGGCCATGCTGCATTCTGAAGTGTTGCTCTGCAGCAGTGGCCATCTCAGTTCTGGAGTTTGAGTAAGGTAACTTTGGGCTCTCTGACCTGGAAAAGAGGGGCCAGGGGTGGGGTTTTATAATGAATCTGGTTAATCTGTCCTGGATGGTGACTGCCACTGATACTGTGTCTTCATGGGAAAAATAGAGGTTACTCTGTTCAGCTTGAGGTGTCTCAGTTAGTCATCCCAACATGAATGTTTGGGATTGAGTAGCTGACACCAGTGGAAAAGAAACTACAAACAATTTTAGTGTTAAGAAGGTACTGTAAATATTAGAGATTTTGAATTTTCTATGTACTTATAAATTAATAATGTCTTAACACTTTTTTTACAAAATGCAATGATGTGTAAGCTAAGTGTTTGTTTAATTTCTATTCCTCAGTTGTTTTGGTCTTAATGTCTAACATATCTTGGCGTTTTGGACTGAAGATCAGTGAATTTGTTTCTATTTTTGTAATGGTTTGTCGAAGTTGTTTTGTAATATTTTTATGTGTACAATTTTTCTCAACATGTTTGTAGTATCAAATGCAGTATTAGTTGTGCTTTTTTCCAAACCACACTTGAGAAGACAAACTAACTTGTATTATAGTAGCACTGAGATGCCTCAGCCAAACACTCAACAGTTAAGGTGAAGTAGATGTAAATACTATGAAAGGTTGTTCTCCCCCACACACATTGTGGACTATATTTTAATTAAAGAAATGTTGCTTAAGGGTATTGGAACAGACAAAATAAGGGCTAGTGTTTGTACATTGGTTTGGAATTAGACCATTTGGGAAGAGTAGAATTCAGCTTTAATGTTGTCTCCTCTGTCCAGGACCTCAACCTTCAGTAAGTATTAAAATTACCTTTGTCTGGAAATACTAGATGCAAGGTGAGGTGGGTAGGGGATGAAGCACCACAGTGGCAGTGTATATCTTTCACAAATGTGATATCCTGACTTATTTTTCTGTATTGTCCATGTAAGTGAAATGACTTACCTGTCACCTCTTCCAAGTTGGCTTTTTAAACAAAGGAGGACTTCTTTTATAGCTAGGTAGGACTTCCAGTTTCCACTTCCCTCGTGTCACCCACTTTTCAGCCCTCATCTGCTAGCATTCTCCATATGGTTGTAGACAAGGAGCAATCAGGAGTAATTGATGCTAACATTTTTGCACAGAGCTCTTTATGTGCTGCAGCAGATTTCAGAGATTGTGCCCATACTTGAATCTGGCAGCTGCTGTTGAACAAGTGGATTTGAAAGTGCTGCTGTGCTACTCTTAGGGCTAATATTACAAGAACTCTTCAGTTTTCTTATGCTTTCAACTAAGACAAGCCTTATTTTAAAAGAAGTCTTGAAAGCCATAGTTTTATGCTACCTCTGCTCAGGACAGCAGCACAGCTGCAATACTAATGTCTCTTGCATTACCAGCACAAAACAGGGCTTATATTGGACACTGGTGGTCCACACTGCTGAATTTTACTGCCATACTTCCACCACCAAGCTTATGATCCCTTTGACCGTTCCTAGATTCTGTCTGGCTATGCTGATGTGTTGCTGATGGTCCTTTATGTGTAGGCAGTGCAGGTGCACATTGTGCATTGTGTGTCTTGAACAAGGAGCTATAGTGCAATACAAAGAAATAGTGGTGTGGATGTATTTGAACTGTTTGATGTAAGTAGAGTCTTTAAAATTCAAAACTCCTTGAAAGCCACATGTTCATGTTTCATGTTGGATATGTACCTAACTTTTTACTGATTCCCCTTTTGTATTTTAAAATATGGCTTGCTGCAGTGAATCTGTTGTTGTCTTCTAAAGCGTTTAATAAAATGCCTATCAATCCTCCTTGGTTATGAAAATAAAACCAATTTTGTGAACTACAAGAGCTTAAGTGTCCAAAGGTTCCAGGAACAGTCACATGTTGCCATAGTGCAAATACATGTGGTCTGCTGCTAAACCCTGAGAAAACATTTAGACAGTGGTTATAATTCTGCTCTTTTAATTTTTGTTCTCATAAAATTGTCATAGCAACGTGAATTGGTTCAAAATCTGTTTAACCTTGAAAAACTTCAGAAAATATCAGCACATAATAAATAGCATATCCACTATGTAATTTACTATCTACAAGTTTGCCATGGTCTCAGCACATACTTTGCAGCTGTATCTTCCTGTTTTAAGATGTGTTTCTGAACTACCTAGCTCAGTTCTACTTATGTTTTAGCTTTTTTTTCAAAAGATAGGTTGAATTCTAATTTAAGCCTTACGGAAAAGAGTCCATCTTCAGTCTCTTCATCACTACACTCTTTCTAGAAAGAGCTATGTCCATCTGTCCTCTTTTAAACATTCCAGAAAGTAAAATGACAATGTCAAGGTTCAGGTTTGGTTCCATGCCATTCTTTCTTGCTCTTCTCTTTCCACCACTTGGGTATTAATAATTCTCTAAATGCAGGAGAGTTGCAACTCGTTCCTCTGCACATGCATTGCCTTACAGTGGCTCTTGTGAGATTTAAAACTTGTGATATAAGTTGCAGAGAGCAAGTAAAAATGTTAATTCCATTAGAAGGTGGTGTGCCTCTAAAAGCAGCTGTACCCCACTGTTTTTCTGCCTCTGGATGTTGTCAGTCAGTTTTAGAATAAAGATATTTTTAATATCACTTTTTTTCCTTATTGGGAACAGTGAATATTTTAATAATGGCTTTGACGATTAGCTTAGTGCCTAAGCCTAGAACCCCATTAACAAAGGATGTCCTGACTGCATTTTGTGAACAGAAAGACAGAAATCATGTTGTGAGTGGTTTTCTGAAGATGGAGGTGGTAAGAGGGATTTAACACCCAGAACAGGCTCAGGCGAGTTACGGAAGCGGGGAAGGATCAAAGCTGTGTCAGGGGAATAAACTTTCCTAGAAATCTTTCCTTTGAGCACTGCTTTGCACAGACCACATGAGAGTGGCACAAATGAAAACCTAGCTGTAGGTTAGGGACAGTTTGTGTGTTTCTGTCATGCAGACTGTGTGGCCAGAAACTCCAGAAGAGTGCTTTCTTCATGATAGAGTATTTGACTTAATATACTAAATTACTAATGTAATGATAAAAAGTAACTACTCCTATTAAACATTAAAAAAGCATATTTCTGAAGTGACACAATATAATGAAAATATGATGGCGTTATATAATTAAATATTCAAACTTCTGTTTGGTTCATGTCATGTTCTCAACCCTCCCCTGAAGGACTGTGACAAAGAACTCACACTGTAACACTGTTTAATCTTTTTAAGTAGTAAAATTTGCATCTTCTCTTTTGTTTCTTCAGGTTCTTTGATGTGAGTAATCTCAAACTTTTTATAATCATTGAGATTAACCAAACACCTTAATGCAAACAACATTCCTGGCCTATGAATGAACTCCCACCCAACCCAGGGGCTACTGAGTTAGTCCCCTTAAGTCAGATTCTCACTTCCCCACAGAGTCCAGGGAAAGTGCTAGGTGCCTTTGAGGGCGTTTGAATGTGTAAGCAGTCCAGGGATGGAAACAGCCTGGGCTCACTCTGCCTATGCTGCCTTTGAATTGCTTTGGCTCTGTCAAACTTCATGCACCTAAACCAACAGCAGTGAAATCTCCCAACCAGCAACAAAGGAACTGGGGGCTTTGTTTGCTTTTTCCCTCTTATCTGAGCTCTGTTGAGATGAGAGAAATACCTGCTGCTGCACGGCTCAGAACAAACCCTCTCTGCTGGGAATCTGAGCTGCAGGATGAGAAACAGAGCCTGAGGCTACTGTCTGCTGGCCTTGAATGTGTTGGCACTGCCAAACAGGAATGCCAGGGATGAAGCTCAGGGGTTTGGTCTTGGCTGTCCTCCTTGTTCAAGTGTCAGATCGTTCTGATGCCCTGTCTCAGGACTTCTTCAAGACAAATTCTGGGCAAATAGTTCACTTCTAGAGGAACTTCCAAGTCACCTGGGAGATGAGACCATAACAATTTGGTTATCACCACCCTACATGTCCCTCCAACATATCCCACCAACTTTTGTACCTTCAGAGGCTGATGATATGCTTTTAGAACATCTCATACATGTCCTTAGCTTAGTATTATTAAAAACTGGTGACCTCTGAGAGACCTGTCACATTATAGTGTTTTTAACTGAAAAAACACCTACAAAAAAATGTAATTATGTCTTAAAATCCTCATATCCCTGTGACCTTAGGGGCTAAGAGTCATGCACATGTACCACCACATATCTGGTCTGCTCTAGGTGGACCTAACCCTACATGTTGTGGAAATAAGTGAGCTGACACCTTAGAGCCAAGAATAATTTGTTAGACCTTCAGTTATTTAATTGGCATCCTTTTTTTACTTTTTCCTTAGTAGCTGGCACAATGCTGTGTTTTGGACTCAGGATGAAAATAATATTGATAACATGCTGATGTTTTGGTTGTTGCTGATCAGTGCGTACCCTAAGCCAAGGAGTTTCCTGTTTCCCAAGTTCTACCAAAGAGCAGGTGCACAAGAAGCTGGCAGGAGACACAGGAGACATGGCCTGAACAGCTAACCCAGCGACCAAAGGGATAATCCACACTCAGTTTATAAACTGTTGCTGTTGGCCAGGAGGCACTGATCTGTTTTGTAGATAGAGGCAGTTTTTTTTCCTGGTCAGGACATTGTGATGATGACTGCATTCACCTCTGCCTCTCTATCATTCAATGGCTTTGAGTCTAAGGCAAGAGATGGGAAGTTTCATCAAACCATGACTCAGAAATCCCTTCAAACTTGCAAGCCAGAGGACAGGCTATGGGCGACATTGTACCCAGAAGAAAAACTGATGGGCCAAAGAATTTCCCTGTTTCTTTAATGCCTGTCCAAACCTTCTCCCAAGCTCACTGTGCCACCCCCAGGAAGGAGCGGGGGCTGCCCTTCTGTTGGGTTATGCAGGATGAGGAGAGCAGAGGAGGATCCCATCCTCATTCCCCTTCAGTGGCACACGGAAGATCAGGAATAAGAGAGAAAGCCACCAGCACTGGACACTGGGGCTGTGGGAAGGCGGGGCACTCCCAGCCAAGCGTCTGAGACCTGTTAGGTGGAGCCGGTGGCTTTGGGGGGCAGAGTGCTCACAGCCGGGTGGCTTTGACACGATGCTGGCAGGCTGCATCAGCAGGGACCTGGCTGTGCTCTCGCCAGCACTCAAGGGCTTCATGAGTATGGCAGATGTGAATAATAGTTATCCTCAGTCTCCTGGGAAACTGCTATTCTAAAACTCTCTCTGTGTCTACATGCAGTTTCTAGGTCAGTCTACTTAGAGGACTGAGACATCCCTGGAGCTCTTGAAACAGCTAAGTGCATGCACAGGTCACAGCTCAGTGCTGTGCAGCTCTACCAAGAACTGTACAGCTTCATCCAGCCATCACTAAGCCCAGCATCAGTGCACAGTGTAGCCTGAAATTTGGAAAAGGCAGACAAGTTGGTAGCTGGCAATGATGTCATGGTCTTGTTCAGTGATCCGTTAATGACTTCTATGCAGTCCTTCTATGGCCAGACTGTTTTAATTGTGATCTACCCAAACTGTATCAAAATACATCTTGAAGTTTCATATTCAGTATGCGAATATTTAAGATTCCTCATAAAAAAATATTGTAAATATATGATATCCTAAGTTGGAAAGGACCTATCAGGATCATTCAGGCCCTGCATAGGACACTCCAAGAATCACACTTCGTGTCTGAGAGTGTTGTCCAAATACTTCTTGAACTCTGTCAGGCTGGTGCTGTGACCACTTCCCTAGAGAGCCTATTCCAGTGCCCATCTACCCTCTGGGTGAAGAACCTTTTCCTGATACCCAGCCTAAACTACCCCAGACTCAGATTCATGCCATTCCCTCGTGTCCTGTCACTGGTCACCAGAGAGAAGAGATCAGTGCCTGCCAGAGACAAAAAGCATGTTTGTAACAGCTAGTGGTGGGTAGTTAATATATTCATTAAAGAAATTAGAGGTTTATGCTTCTCAGAAAATTCCAGAGAGACAATGGAATTCCTGAAGTTACAGGACATTGCTATATTTTAAGCAGCTGCCTTTTCATCTCCATCAGCTGAGAGGAGAAATTCATCCCACACTGACAGGAGAAGAGGTGGGCTGCCCTGCAGTCAGAACCAGCACCAACCAAAGCTGAGCTTCCTTTCGTCTGTGCAGCAGAAATTTGTCATCTGTTCCCTGCGTGATCTCAGTGTGCTTCGAAGAATTAACCTCCTTTTATGTGTAAAAGCAAGAGGTGGTTTCAAGGATTTGTTTTCCCCTGAGTGCTATTCAGAATAGCACAAGCTTCAAAATGCATCATTGACACTGTCTTTGTTCCCTTGCAAGGTCTCTGCATCATTCTACATAGAGAAAATGAATAAAACACTAGGAATGTTTTTAGAAACTGAGAATTAATATTCATAAATTACTAGAACTTGCAAGTTAATTTTCTTAGGCCTGTTACAGTATTTTTCTAGGAAATAGAAAAATAAGAAAGCAGTATTATCAATGCAAATAACAATTCGCTTATGAGTAGAAAAACCCAAAACACACTAAACCATAGATGTTGTAGAGCAAACCCCTCAAAGTTTTGGAGATGCCAGCATTAACTTTACCTTTGTAACCCTAATTGATGTGTCAGATGTTGTACTCTCTAAATGCAGTTGATTTTCCCACAAAATGTCTGTTCTTGGGCTGTGCAGATCTCCTTCAATGAACAACTGTTCAGTGCCTTGTGCAACATCTCCTAAATTCAAAAGATATCAAAAACTCCAGTACAGCAGGCAAACACATACCAAATGGAAAATTAATCTCCACCTCGTACCTGTTGTGTCTCATTTTATCAACACTCAGATTCTCCCTTCACTCCCACCAAGATGGCACCTGAATGCAGTTTATGCACCAATGGCTTTACTAGAATTTTAAAAGAACCCTCTGGTCTGCAAGAGAGATGGGGTAGAATGAAAAAACACCCTTGAAGCCTGGATGCCCAAGTTAAATTGCCCAGAGCATAATTCTTTTGGAGTACGTTGCATCATACTGCACTTTGTGTATGCAGAGCACAACCCTCCCCACTGATTCCAGCAGCACTGGTGAATGCCAAATGTCTGTCCAAAATCCCAAATCAGACATGAAGAAAATGAAAAATAGCTAATTAATGGAAAATGTACTGTACCACCTTATGCCCATTGTAGCACACACAGCATATGATACAGAGTTTCCAAGGACACCATTTCTAGGGCTTTAACCATGTCCCCCTCTTCCACGCTGTCCAAATCCCTCTGAGACTTGTACTTCTGCTGGCCACCAGCCACCTGTACAGGCTCCTGAAGTTCACTGTCCAATCTGTCTCTTCTTTTCCTTTTATCCAGTCCATCCCTCCCTCCTGTTCCTTTGAATTAAATCAAACTGCTTACATCCCCTCCTTGTACCCAGATTCAGGACTCAGCAGAGCCTGGAGGAGAAAGCTTTGCCACCCAGTGCAGGGGTGCAGGATTCAGAGCTCAGACCCACAGCAGCATTTGAGTGACCATTTGAGGATTTTGTCTACCAGAGTTACAACAATGTCCTTCATATATAGCAGGATGACAACTGCACTTAAAAATGGTGAATCTTCAGCTTCAGGAAGAACATCTTACTGAGCCACTTAGCATTCTCAGATTTATTTGCTTGTAAAATGCTGGATTTTGCTGCCAGTAGAATGAGGAACATGGTTCACAAGCTCTGCACAACTGGGAGAATAGAATAGAATAGCATAGAATAGAATAGAATAGCATAGAATAGAATAGAATAGCATAGAATAGAATAGAATAGCATAGAATAGAATAGAACAGTTCATTTGGAAGTGACCTACAATGATCATCCAGTTCAACTCCCTGAACAATTCAGGGCAGATGTGTTGCAAGTGTTGAGTGAGGAAATGGGACTTAGTGTAAGGGGTCAAAGAAGGCAGGAGGAAAGACTTGACTCTGCAGATCAGTAATACAAAATATTCTGACTCCAGGGGCATTGAGAAAGGGCAGTAAAATAGCACCGAATTCTCAGTAAGAGACAGGTAACCACTAGTGCAAGGGCAAGATAGCTGAAAAGAGTGGTAGATATTTCAGTCTCTGTAAATACTGAGCTCTGTAAACCCTGCACAAGGCTTAAAATTATTTCAGAACTGTAAATTTATTACAGGACACATACAAAAAAAAGACCAGCTTAATCTTTTTTTTTTTTTCCCATTTTTAATAAGACTTTTCTCACTTCACTGCTGAATGCTGCAAGTTATATGTGGAATGGGACACACTGGTGTGATGTTCAAGTGAATTTCCACAGCACAAAGAGGTATTGTTTTTCTGTGCAATATAAGGTACAGTTTTTGGAACATCATTTTTTTGTTATTTGAACTCATATTTTCTTCTGCTAAGAACATTCAGTTCTGAAATCTACTTCAGACACTTGCAGTTGTGAATTTTCTTAGCCACTGCAAATAAGGACTCATCTCAGCTATCCTTAAATGCACCAAAATTGTGCCATCATGAGAGGATAACTTGCAGCTAAATGTTCCACTTTTATTTCTTGCTATCAGAGCTATCATCTCTTCTCTCAAAGATGAACATAAATGAAGCGATAAATTCTCATAAATGAACTGATTCCAGAGAACTAACTTCTTAGTTGGAATGAAATGTCCCAAATGTCTGAAGTGACAAGTACATAGGTGCTTTACAGGGTAAGAGAGCAACATTCAAAGGCATGTTGAAAAGTCAGACTGTGTGATTCTTTAGGTGCAACTTGACAATGATGCAAAGATGCTCTGATAAAAGGTTCTAGTCCAAACCCACAGTAGCTCTTAATTATCCATTCTCCAATTGTGAATGGCATGTCCAACTTTTTTTATGTGTTTTTGGGGTTTAGTTATCTATTTGAAGAAAAATCATGTACTTACTTGAAGAATAGGCATCCACTTTTCTTCAAATCTATCTTAGAAAAAGTGCCTGTGATGTAAGAGACTCCTATTTAACAATGTCTATCATACCCTCCACTTCTCCAAGTGTATTTACCAAAAAAAACCAAAAAAAACCCAGAATAGATCTGTTTATTCATTCTGAACAGGTCTTGACTTTCTGACAGGCCCCAGTTCAGAAAGGATGCTTTCCTCCCCAGTTGCACTGTATCTCAAATAGCAACCTAAAGGTGTACATCTCAACCATTTCCATTTTGCTATGAGGAGGCTCAGAAAAGGGGAAGATCTGATATGATGAGACTGTTGTTTAAGTCAAAACACATTCACAGTCCTAGTTCTAAAAAGGCTTAGTCATGCAGGTAACAGCAACACACATGCAGAGAATCCCATCCTGCGAGCCAGTCCAAAGTCACCTTGACAAAGACAAAAGTTCCTTCCTGGGAAGAGTTTACTTTCCCCCTCTAGGGTCTCCACACCATTGTCATCAGCCTGCATCAAACATGCAGCTCTTCCATACTGCCTCCTGCAGAACCTCCTTCTGGGCTTCATCACCTGCTGTGTGGCCAGGGCTCCACATCTTCCCACTATTTTAGCTCTTGCCAAATCTATGTGCAGTCCAAGGTCACCGTTTAGCTCACAGCTACGATTGGCTCGACCACAGAGATGTCTGTCTTTCCTGACTGCATGGTGGAGGATGGTGGAAGGACATGGGAGGCCTGCAGCCTCTTGAGGTTGCCATTTTCTGGCCAAGCCAGTCGGTAGGATGGGACTGTGGAGGGAAGCCTCTGTTCCGTGGGCCTGGGGGGCTTTCTGCACATGTTGAGCAAAGCCTTCAGCTCCGATCGGAAGCTGTCATTGAGCCAGCAGTAGATGAAGGGGTTGTAGCAGGTGCTGCTCATTGCAAACCAGTGGAAGGCGAAGTACAGGGCGTTGTTGGTGTGAATGGTCTGGCTGGAGAGGAGGACGACGTAGCAATTCAAGGGGAACCAGCAAACTGCAAAGAGGATGACGACGAGCATCAGCATCTTGATGGTCTTCTTATTCTTTCTGCGAAGGACGAAGTACTGCTCGGTGGTGACGTCCCCGATGACATTGCGCAGCCACAGTTTCTTTGCCACGGTCACGTAGGCAGCCGAGATGATCAGAAGGGGCAGGACATAGAGCAAAATGAAGGTTGTTAAATCAAGGTACTTCCAAAAGAGGTCAGCAGGCTCAGGGAAATCTGGCAGGCACAGGCACCGGGTAACATCCTCACTGCAAATGGAGAGGTGGGACAGGATGAGGGGCACATATGGCCAGGCACAGTGGGATAAGCACCTCAGAAACAAGGAGGCAGCTGGGAGAGGGCTCCTGCCATAGAGCCTGAAAGTAAACACTGTGTTTATCTCACAAATGTCACAGCTGAGCAGAGCTCTGCTCTTCAAGGATCTGAGCCTCAGAGCAGCCAGTGAGCAATGCAGTCATTATTTCTAATGGGCATTCATGACCTTATGATAATTTTAGGAATTTCACCAATACAAAATTTCCAGCTGCACATAAGCAGGTTTCTATTTTCTCTCATTTGGCAAATAAGCACACAGTCTCTGCACATATTAAAGACCTTTCCCTCATTAAAGTGCTTTCCAAATACTAAGGCTCTTGACAGCTGAGGCAGATTTCCTACTTTCCTAGGGCTAAAGAGTAGATTAAAACCTGTTGGGTTTTAGTGAGTTTTTGGTTGGTTGGTTGCTTGTGATTTTTTGTTTCCCATTTCTGGTCTGCCCAAAAAGGTCAGATTGGTATATGACATAAGATGCCAATGTATAGAAGAAAAGAGTCAAGCCAGATTCTCTAATTTCTTAGCCTGTTTTGTGTGATTAGTGGGACAGAATAAAGATAAAATATTTTAAAAAGGAAAAGGGTATCAGACATTGCAAAAGGAATTGGATGAATACTGTAGTTTAGATCTATATTTGGCTGACCTTGACATATGCTCAAGGCTTTCAGTAGAATATACCAAAGTATGACTGCTCAGAGTTTGGCATCCAGGGAGACTATGGAGGAAGCAAAGCACATCCTTACCTATATTCAAAGGTAAAGAGCTTTTGGTAGATGGCATGTGGTAGGGAGAAACAAGTTGCCATGATCCAGATTATAGAGATGTAGATAACACCTTTCCCAGTAGATATGCGAGGTTTCAGAGGGTGCATTATAACCTGGGCAAAATAAACCAAAATCTAGCCTTATTACATTTCTGGGGAAAATTATGCATTTTTTTTTTTCCAAACAATCTTCAAGCCTTAAATCTATTACTTAATGTGGTAATTTAGCATGCACGCAGTACAGTTGTCACCCAACTCCCAATGACTGTAAAGATGCACATGAAAACATGAATTTTAACACCATGAAATAAGGTTCAAGTCAGATCCTAGTCCTACCCTCAAATTTCTTTCATCTAGGTGGGGAAAACTGCGTACCAGGAGGTGTTAACACATGTTCGTTACCAGGTTCAATTTCCTCAATAGGAAAAAAAAAATAAAGTTTCAAACTCTTCAGTGTCAGTGACCCAAAGAACCAAAGAGTTTAACCAGACCTCCATGGGAATGCTTCTGACAGTCAGTGCATTTTCTGGAAACAATCTTTCCAGCAGAAAATGCCAACTGTAAACAGTTGTGTGTGTTTGATGGGTGACTCCAAGCTGGTAAAACCCAACTGTCCCCAGATTTGAGCCTATTATCAACAGCAAGCCACAGCTCTGCTTTTGTATCACCAGTGTGATACAGCCAGGTATCCAGTATTCAGGGTAACAGGAGGAGGGACATCCCAGAATATTGGAAGATAGAGCTAAGAAAATTAACTAGGATGTTGCTTACAGCCCTGGTGCTGGACAAGCCACCCCAAAGGAGAGCTGTCCACACAAATTCCTATCAGGATCTTGATCTTTCTCCTTGTTTGAGAGCTACTGGGTTATTTACTGTATAAAAATCCCCTTTACTCGACTGGAAGACACAGCAAGGTGATGGATATCTCTGACCTTGCTGTGGATTTGAACTATTCTGACAACAAGAACTGCCCTCCTACCCTGTCAGCTCCTCATGAATCTTATGATACTCTCGGAGCTGAAAGGAAAAGGACATGGGATCATCCTTTCTCAGTTTACTTATGCAGTCCCAAGCTTTCCATCCCTCTGCTTCTGAGGTCTCACCTGGTGCCTGTCCACAGCAATGGCTGTAAGGGTCAAGGCAGAGACGTGGAGGGAGCAGTACTGTGCAAACCTACTGACATGGCACATCCCCTTTCCAAAGATCCAGGTACTGTTCACAAAACGAGCCTGAAAAAGAAGACCATTAGTTTTGTGCACTCCAGAGCTGCTTACAGCTACATCTCCAGTACACAATTCCTTGTGCTGTGTAAAAGACACTTATATGACAGCAGGTTCTCTGTACGATTGTATAATTTTCTGGCTTCTGAACCCTGAAGAGGTAGGTAACTGCTGCTCAGTGGCCTGGCAATATCCTCCAGAACCACACAGCAGCGCAGTACCAAAGATGTTTGTTCTGTTTTATTTACAGAGTGTCCTTCTGCAGTCTCACTATTGAGTCAATACATTCATTTGCTCTTCCTTTTAATCCCTCCTTATGGGATAGAGCTGACCTGTACGTCTTATCTCACTTCAAGCAAACTGCAGCTTTTCAAACAGCTTATTAAACAATGTTGAGCTTTTTTTTTTTTCAAGAGGTTTATAGCATTGTTTTCATAATACTTTAGAAAAGAGAAGGAAAAAAAAACGATCAGGTGCTACAAAGTACTAAGGAATCACTGCAAGGTTGTTATTGCTCATGTACTACCAAGGCCACATTTAACAAATGGGTAATTTCTGATCCTCAACTAGATAACAGGAATCAGAGAAAAAAAATACCTGTGGAGTTTCCCAAAGGCAACTCCAATGGCTGTAATTTGGAGAGGACAGGAGCAGAACATCCACACACTGCCTATAGCAGTGTAAAGCAGGAAAAGCCACCTAAGCACTTTTATGGCACTGTCGAGGCCCAGAAAAATTGACTTTAGTCATGGGGTGGATTGTGGTGGTGCATTCCCCCCCACCCCCCACCTCCCGAGGCTGTGCCACGCCTGAGAAATGCGGAGGTGCTTCCTTCCCCTCAGCAGTGGGGGTCCCAGGCATCTCTGCCCCCTCTTACCAGCGTGAAAGGTGTGTTGAGGAGCGTGATCATGATATCGGCTACAGCCAGGTTCACGATGAACAGGCTGGTGGCAGAGTGCACCCGCTTCGTCTTGATGACAACGTGACAGACCAGGACGTTGCCGAAGAGGGAGAAGACGATGATGAAGGAGTACGCCGCGATGAGCAGAGCTTTCACCGTGGTGCTCTGCGACTCCGCTCCGTACCGGCTCCTGTCCACAAAGCTCTGCCAGTCGGCCAGGCTCTCATTATCCCAGGAAAAGAAACCCGACACGTTCGGGACTACAAAAGTCTTCTCCAGGCTCCCATTGAGGGGCAGCTTCCCTGGGGTCACAAAGGCGTTAACCAAGTCGGGGAGGGTGAGCCAGACGAAGCAGGATAACATCTCTGGAACGCCGCTCTGCTCCTCCAGTTCGGGAAGAGCTCACTTGCGAGAGCAGAACTCGCTCCGTGCGCCGGGAGAGCCGCTCTCGCCTCGCTCAGCCCCGGCGCTCTCGGAGCTGCAGACGGCACACGAGCAGCAGCAGACGGGAGATGCTCCTGTCCCCCGTCATGTGCTTCTCTCCCGCTCAGCTCGCCGCTACTTTTGCTCCTTCAGCCAGCTTTATATCCCCAGGCGAGCTCGGAGCCGGGATCTTCTGCAGTCATTGGGCTGCATGACATAATTTGTGCTCTGACGCGCTGCTTTGCCACGCAGTTGCGCTCCCGGGCGCTACTCCGAGGTAAGTACAACTGTGAGAGAGGCGAAATCACTCTCCTCAGATGTCAGAATCTGTTTTCTCTACCAGCAGCCCAGGTCAAGCAAATTCCGTGCTGTTTATACACCGGCAGCGTGTGTGCCAGCTCTGCTCTCTCCCAGGACAGGTCAAATCTGAGCTGTTTTACAGGGCTGGCAGGCAAGTTTCTGCCTATTTCTTAACATAAGTAGGATGGAATGGAATGGAATGGAATGGAATGGAATGGAATGGAATGGAATGGAATAGAATAGAATAGAATAGAATAGAATAGAATAGAATAGAATAGAATAGAATAGAATAGAATAGAATAGAATAGAATAGAATAGAATAGAATAGAATAGAATAGAATAGAATAGAATAGAATGTAACAGATGAACTGTAAATAACAAGCTGCCTTATTGTACTTGCCATATTTTTCCAAAGACCTTTGTTCTCTCAGAGAGACATGGAGTTTTCCCTTGGCAGGTATTTCCTCTCAGCCAAAGGCATAGAAAAGTCTGATGTGAAACTGCTTTCTAGGGCTTGTAGAAATAGAGGTAGTTACAAAGGTGTGATTATACAGGACAGAGAACAGGAACTGTCCCAGCCCAGTGAGTCCAGTATCCAAAGCAAAAGGCAGCTGTATACCAGTCCCAAGCACTGATGAAATAGGAGCATGTCTCTTCCCTCTGCCATCCCCACAAAACACAGCAGGAAATAGAAAATCAGGATCAGGAGACCATGACCCACATATCTTACACAGAAAGATGTGCCACTTCTCAAGTGCACGTGTACTGTGCTGCACCTCTGCTGAGGACAGATCTGCTTGGGTGGTGTCAAATAACCCCAGCCAGAGCTGATTTTATACATAAAAGGCTTTACTTAACCATTAATTAAATGACCATTATCTGAAAATGAATTCTATTTTATTATTATGTATTATAAGCTGGTAGCTCACTGGGGAAAGTAACTTTGAAAAGATGTTTGTGACTGCCTCAGTGAACTGCTCAGGCTGCCTTCTCTTCAGCACTCCCCAGGAGCTGGACACAGTAGGAAAAGCAGAATAGACAGCCCACAGTGCTACTCTGCACACTGCTGCCAGAGTCTATCTCTTCCACAAAATTGTCCAATTTGAGCCCTTTAGGCAATTCACCAGAGAAAGCTTTCCAGTGAATCTGCTGGACCTGCTAAGTTGGCAGATGTGACCATTCAGAGAGAAGAAATGTGTCCCACTCGGAAGTGCTGTCAGGAAACATGCCTAAATAAAGACTCAAGAAAATAGTAGAAAGTAGGACAGAGCAGCATTCTTACAGGTTTGGGATGAGAACAGAAGGGTCAGTGGCCTATGTGCCCCTGCTTGCTGTGCTGCTCCAGCAGCTCCTAAGTCTCCCTCCTTTCCAGCGCTGCTGGCCAGTGCATAAGAGCATTCTGTCTTCTGCCACGCAAACACCAGCTCTTATTGTTTCACTTCTATTACACCCTGTTCTCCTGTACTATAATCTGTATTCCAGCAAAAAATTATCAGCTTCATTTATGCTCCTTGATCTAATTCTTAATTTCTAGCAGGGTACCCTTGCATACGTAACTAGTCCTGCCATTGCCTTTGAAAGCCAGGTGCATTCAGGAGAGCAGGATATCTTCTCACCTCCTAAGCCTGGCTGCTGGTAGGATGGGAATCTCCCCTCCACTCAGCTCAAGTCCACGCTCATCTGAGCTGCATTCTGTGTCTTGTGGTCTAGAGGAGGCAGCCCAAGCACACACTGGGCACATCCAAAGTACCCACAAGGTGTCATGGAAAAGCCCAGTGGAAGCTCTCTGTGTCAGGTGCCGCTCATGATGGTGGTGTGTCTTTCTCTGCTTCACAACCCCTTTCTGACTTGGTTTGTATTTAAAACATGCTCCAGTATGAGCTGTTTAAGCAGCTCGCCTACATTTGGTTGTTACTAGAGAACAGGCTATAGCAGATTTGGCAGCTTGGTACTTGCTCCTGCCAACTTCACCCTTGTTCAACAATCCCCAGCACTCCAACAGTAAAACAAGCAGCTGCACGGGAATGTCAGGATTTGGCATGATGGATGTAGTTTTTATAAAATGTACCTGTGAAATGATGCAACTTCTAAAGTGAAAAATAATGTCTGAAATAAAGCTATATGGATGGAACATGAATTCAGGTAATAAAAAAAGTCATCAAAAATACCTGTGCAAGAGTACTCTTAACAAGGTTATAACAAATTAGGAAACAGGTCTGGTGGGAATAAAAGATTATAAGAAGAATATTAAAAAGTCAGCTAGATATGCCAAAAAGTCTGGAAGTATTCAAGAAGAGGAATAATCCCTTTTTTTCTTTTTAAATACACAGCACAATGTGCTTTTCTCCCTGCCCCTGGAGACAATCTTTCACTACCATGGTTTTAATGAATTTTTTAGCTTTTCTGGGGCAAGAGAATTGAAGTTACATGGATGATTTTTCAAAAACTATCTAGTGTGACCTCTGAGAAACCATGTTGATTTTTGGAGTGTTCTACCCCCTCATATAATCAATCATATTAATGTTTACGACAAGCATCTCTTTCCAGTACAGTCTTTCTCCACACACCAGTTACATATCTTCCCCTGAAGTGAAGGTTGCTAGGTTTATCTTCCATAGATAAAACACAAAGCCACTGTGAATTTGACAGCTGATTGAAAAAAAAAATCGTGAAAAAGGAGAAAGAGCCTTTGATATGATTCCTATTATTCATATACATTCAGCTAAAATATTTTCCTACATGGTGTAACATCAAAATAGAGAGTCCCCTCTCATACTTTTTGAATTATAGAACTGAATTAATTCCCATATACTGTGATGTTTAATAACAGTGCAATACTGGGTTTAAGTTCTCTTGGTAGAGTAGAAATCACTAAGACATTTTATAGCCTCAGTACTGAAAACTATTCTTGTGTCCAACTACGACTCTGAATTCACAGTTTTCAACTGTATCCACAGCAAAGTGCAAGTAACTACAAGTTCTACTGTGCTGAGACTGCATCCATATTCATACCAGCAGATTACTATAAATGTATTTGAAATTTCTTTTCAAAATTCAAACAGAAGAGATAAGAGTTTTCTATAAAAGATATAACGAGATAGTTTTCTATAAAAGATATAACTGACATTTTTATTGCCATCCCAAGAAGAAAACAAAGTTTCAAAATTTTAGAAAGAACTTGCATTTTCAGGCAGTATTTTAGAATATGAGTACTTCTAGCCTAGTGCATTAAGCAACGTAACAGACATTACACCAAATTTGGTGCCACTGGAAAAAAACAAACCCCAAACCAAACCATTTCACAGAAGTGAAAATGGAAAGCAAGCCACCATTTACAGAGAAATATTACATAGAGAAAGCCTTGCAAACTGCTTTCCATTTTCTTCACAAACTTCCACAGTCTCTCTTGCACAGTGAGCCAGAAATCACTTAGTTCGTCTTGATGTTGCAGGGGTCATGAATGGATCGTCCTGCAATTTGCAAAGAGATCACATTACAAAAACCAGCAGGCATTCCAACTCACAATAAAGCAAAGCCACCTTTAGATTAAACTAGAAAGCCTGGCCATACGATTTCATGTTTTCTGACAGACCTGGTTTTGTTGGTTTTGAGATGAAAGAGCTCATTTATTGACTTAAAAGTCCATATGACGTATGTGCAGAGAACAGAAGTTTTTGTCAATATGACCAGAACAGCTTTGAAATAAGGAACAATCTATATTTCAGCTGTAATTGAACAGCACATACCTCAGTAAAATTAAGTCTATATTCACATTGCACATCATAATTTACTGATATTTGTATGAATCAAAAATACTGTTTCCTTTTGCATATTCAAACAAACACGTAGGTTTTTATTTCAGGTACAAGAACAGATAGCACAGTGGGGAGAAGGGGCAGGAATGCAGTATTTTCTCTGAAGTGGCCATCATCTGACACTGTCAAGGAATGGATTCTGACCATACATGACAGACTGTGAAAACAAACTGCACAGTGCTTTACAGAATAGAGTGTCTTCTATTCAGTTCAAAATTGTGTAAAAAGTTCTACTTGTTTAATTGTGGAAGAAACCATTTCCTGGCAGTTCAAAGATATATGGCAAGAACAGACATCTTAAGACTTGAAGACAGTGTTGTAAATTTTTTAAAAAGTGCACTAGAAGAGATTATAATTACTTTCTTTCCCAGGCAATTCTAAGTCCACACTTCAGGAACGACAATTCACTGATTAAAAATTGAAGGGAAAAAGGATTGGATATTTTTCCAGGTCACTTCTC
Organism: Thryothorus ludovicianus; assembly: GCA_013397245.1. NCBI lineage: Eukaryota > Metazoa > Chordata > Aves > Passeriformes > Certhiidae > Thryothorus > Thryothorus ludovicianus. The sequence continues at coordinate 860,401 of VZTB01005695.1, read as the reverse complement.
GCCTTATTTTCGATAATTGCAATAATCTAGCCCTGCTAGTGGAAAAAAAATAATAAACTCAATTTCACTCTGAAATGCTTTACTCAAATAGCTGTAAACAGTGTAGAAACTTACATATAATAGAACTAAAAAATAGTACTATATACCATACCTCATCTGACTCAAAATCAACTCCTCTGGATGCTTGGCTTTGTGAACTTCTTTTACTAAGTGAAGATGTAGTTGGCAACCTTGAAACATACAAAGAGAAAAAAAATGGCATCAGCATTGTCTGAGTCACCAGACATTCCAATAACCTCCCATTCCAATAACCTTAGACTTGGACTACCAATACACAAAATAAAAATAGACATAACAATAAGTAAAACAGTACAAATCCTTAAAATAACATATTAATACTAAAACGCTGATGAAGTTTACCTCAATCAGTAATCTACGATTTTCTGTTATAGAAATACAACCCATATTAACAAGTAAAAATTTATATAAATTCTCTAATTGTTATGACTTTCCTAAAAATCTAGTAGTCAATTAGATCCCTGGAGTCTGCTGATTGCCAGTTAGAAATAAAGCACATGTTGCATTCATGAAGGAAACATACTGACCTTTGGTTTACTTTGGAAGAAGAAGGAACAAAAGAAGTATCTTCTGGATCAGAATCAACATCTATAATATCCTGGAAAAAAATTTTTCCACAGAATTTATCCTTACAGAGAGAGTGCATAATGTGCCAGTACTATAGCACAGAACCTCTGGAGTTTTTTTCCAACTATATACCTGTTTATTTAGAATAATACACACTTGAGAGGGCTCCAGGCTAGAACTGCACAAATTTGCAAATACAGCACAAGTTTATTCTTCACACCTTTAACCTTGCAGAATCCACAAGAACACTCCTGTATATACACCTCGTATCCTAGACTATGGTCACAAATAAAACATGGCTTTTCTCAGACAAACACAAAAGGATACAAAAGGTCTGCAGATTAACATGTAGAAACTTAATGCTGGAACTGATAGCTTGGGAGCACCTGCTGATTTAGGCTAATGTTTTGACTGTGCATTTATTTTTCAAATCAACAGTAAAAGACAGTACAGCTTCACTCATACAACAAGGTGCTTACCTCAGAGTAAGACTGGAATGAATTTAAAGAGTGGTCTTTTTTTGAGGATCTAAAGGCTGGAATAAAACATATGTAAGACTTAAAATGCTCACACAATTAAGTGCAAACAACATTATATAGTTCTTTTTATTTAAGATATTCCTAGCATGCATTTCCACTGCAAAAGACCCTCTAAAACAAACAAATCAACCAACTCAAAACAAATTAAGCCTGTCAACCCAGGGATATAACCCTCTCTGCAGCTGCAGGTACTTCCCAGTCTGGCTGCAAAATTATCAGGAACATTGGTTAAGGGGACATGAAAAATGCTACTGTAACTGAAATTCCTGTATAACTAACAGGTTAAATATGAACACATCTGCTAAACTTCATTTCTCTGCGATATTTCAGATCATTTGCTGACCAATTTAAAATTAAGGCATTTGCTGATTAATTTAAAATTCAATTTACCTTGGGGTATTTATGTGTGGATTCCAGAGTGGTGTTTTTTTCTTAAATTCTCAGATTACCTATCCTGTTTCCTCAGCACCTTTCCTCTACAGCAAGGAACAGCTACTCTCACAAATGTAGGCAGCCTAAAGACAAGGTTTTCTTCCCTAGTAAAAACTGGCATTTCCAAAACTTGCTCCAATGTAAGGCTAAATGGATTTGCATTAAAGCTTACTAACTTGTAAACATCAGGCACATTTAAATTTTTATCCCCTGAGGAATATTGAGCCTGAAATGTTCAGTCACATTCTTCCTATGCTTATTCCTTAAGAAACTGCATTATGTAATATGTTTCCTATTTGCAGTTCTACCCAGAAGTTCTTAACACATTTAATTTTGCCCCATGAGAGAAGAATGTAACAACCTTTTTTCCTTTTCTTTATTCTTTATCTTATCACTTTTAGTTAGCCTATTTCATTAGTGCTGAAATAATCTCTCACAGCTGAAATGGACTAATAGAATAAAGGCAATTAAAGCACTCCATCATTAAACAAACACCTTCACTACAATTTGAGAGAGCAGATTAGAGTAACAGACAGATGACAGGCCTACCATCCATGATAGACATATTCTTGCCAGGCTTGTAAGATCTGCTGCCAGAAGCTGACTCTTGGCTAGTGGTTCCTGTAGAAATAACAAACAAAATGCAAATCTGTTCAGCAGTTTGTTTTTTTTTTCCTCTTTAGTCTATCATTACTGAGTGGGAAGTCACTTAAAAAAATCTACAATCCTCTTTACTTCTCATTTTCTCCTTGAACTAAAGAACTCCCTACATGCAGAAGTGCTCTTGGTAAAGTATTCAAAGGTTCACAGACACAACCTCTTAACACACAGGGCTCTACTGTGATGGGATCACAACAGTGTTGGAGCACGGGCCCACAGAACTAGTTTAAAAGCACTAACCAAATCAGATCCAAGATGATGCAAAGGATCATGATACAAAGGATGCTTTNTTACATATATATATATATATATATATATACAGTGAAAGTACATCTACAATGGAAGTACCACTACCACTGTAAAATGTACAATCACTCTCAGTTCAGGAGCTATTGAACTCTTTTTGCTTAAGAAACCCTTCTCATTTTTTTCAGTCACTAGAAACATAAAAGTCTCTTGTAAATCACATTGGTCTAGAGACCATCTGTACCTCCTCTTTAGGCTGTTCAAATGCATTACCTTTAGCAGTGACACGGTCTATCCATGCACTTCATTGTACAGACCTTCCCCATAATGCATCTTTTAGAAGTATACTATGTTTTCACAGCTGGGAAGCAGGGTATTTTTCCCATAATCACAATGAAAAAGTCACAACTTAAACCATGTAAGGCAGTCAATTGTATGTAATAGGATACCACAAGTATTTGAGAAGAGTTTTTTTCTCAGTAATTCTTAAGCAGCAAATTTCCACTTGATGGAAGCATCAGAAGACAGTCACCTTTTAAAGAAAAAACAGTCAGGAACTGCAGTACAAAGACTGCCAAGATTTTCTTACCTCTTCCTCTTCGAGACGAACCTCTTGCTGTTGAACTTTGTCCTCTTGCCCCTCTTGCCCTACCTCTTGCCCGACCCCTTCCTCGGCCCAGTGTTGAAGAAAAGCCATCACTAGTGCCTATCATCTCCACATCCATGGCATCTTCATCACTGGAAGCTGCAACCAGACCTTCATCCTCAGATCGGTGGGCTCTGGCCCTCATCATTGCCTGAAATGGAACAGGAAAAAGAATCTTAAATCATGAAACACACCATTGTTAAATCCTAGTCATGTACAATAAATATATTATATATCTGTAAATGAAAATCTGTAATTCCAAACCAGTGAGGCTTAGAAGACACAAATCCAGTGTTAAGGAAGGTGAGGACGTCTGTGAAAATAGTTTATTTAATTATATGTGCACATATAAAGTAGTTAGCTAAGATCTGATAACAGAATGGAGCTTGTTAATGTGACACATTGTCAGTGAAGTTTGGTGAACAGCTCAGGTCATCCTGTCTCAGCTGCATGTGTCTGCTCAGAGGAAGCACTCCACGGGCTCTACTGACTTGAACTTTATTGATGACAGTGGGTGCATAAGACAACTAGCTCAGGTGATGATATCCCAGATTAGGAGAATTGATTCTCACCCCAAGTATCCTTTATCTCAAAATTTCATTCAAGTCCCACATACCTTGCAAAGACAAAGGAGCATCCATGCTATCAGTAATTGGCAATTTTCTTTGGAAATACATATGCAATCAAGTATGAATATGTGGGAGATCTAAGATTTAAGATTGCTGATAAGGACACAGTACCTAAAGGTGTACCAATGCCCCCATTTATTCCAGTAATACCACCCAATATAGTCCATCCAATCATCCATTGATGATGACATACCAAAGAGCTTATGCTGACAGATCTTTCAAAGTCACCTGCCTAGTCTAACCTCAGTTAAAAGCAAATAATGAACATTCAAGCTCACAAATTTGTACAAGAAAAGAGACCTCAAAAGCTAAATTGAGCAGCAGCTTAGGTACATATTATCCTAATAAAAATTTCAAACAGACTTACTAAGCTTTAAAGGCATTCAGACACTTTTTTGGCAAGGACAATGCTGAAGTACGCTGAACCATTACTTAATGACTGCATTTATCTGCAGAAGTCATCACTCCATTTTTCAGTCTATGTTCAAAATTCAGAGTAATTACCTCACGGACTTCCTTATCCTCTTCTTCAGTATTCTTTTTTCTACTCTCCCTGAATTTTCGCACCTGAATAAAAAAACAGTTCCTGTCAAAATAACAGTTCATCTCATGCAATAATCAAAATACAGTAAGTGCAAAGATTTAATCACTGAATAAGTCAAGCTCATGTGAGAAGTGAAGAGTCCAAGAATAACTGAACAGTTTGTTTAGGGCCCTTTCATGCTGTCCTATGGTTTAAGAATCTCACATTCTGTTAATAACTGGAGCTACATCACAGGGGAGGAAGAAAGCTTGGGACAGGATGAAGGAGAGAGTGTGTTCAAGAAAACAATATAGTAATTTTGACAATAAGGAATACTGAAATATTAATAACTGGAAAAAGAGATAGAAATGAAGAAGCAAGACTGAAAATAACTATTATGGTTTGAGACAATGTTGCAGTACACGTAGAACTAAGGAAGCTGAACTTGATAAATATGGAAAAAGATATGAGGCATGACAGAAAGAAGATATTAGTTCTAAAGACAAACAAAAACAAAAAAACAGCCTAAAGTGTCACAGAAAGCCTGCATAAACTGACTGTTTATGGTCTCTTTCAATCCTTCATGAATTAAAGCAATCAGTAAGAAAACAGGTAGGTGCAGCCTTCCTCCCCCACCAAATTATTCTTTAAACAGTGCACAGATAAGCTGCAGAACAACTTCTTCTACAATGCTGAATATTACAGCTGAGTACATGGGCTCATGCAGAAGCCCAACAGGTTGACAAAAATGTCTTTCAAGGGCTGCTCAATACACATAAACCAGGCCTATCTGTGGGATACACTGAGCTGCAAGCAGTTAGAAACAAGTAGAGCACCTGAAGGATAAATTTCCTTTATGCTTGTCCTGTTTTTGTACTCTTCCCTAAGCCAATACGAAAAAGGTATGAAGAGATTACACCTACTATCTTTCTCACAATTGTGGTAAATATGTACTTGCACATGTATAAGACAGATTTTTTCTATGAACATGCATGCAACCTAAACCCCATTTTCAGTACAAGTTTTGAAATAATGTATTTGAAACTTCATCATAAATTAATTATTCATTTATTAATTGCAGAAAATTAATAGAGGCAATTGTTGCAGATGCTCCACACAGAGGCAAATCTATTCAACCATATTTGACCACTGATTTTTCTGTCTTGACCTCTCTTGGGGAATCAACATTAACAGAACATTACCTCCTCATCTATTTTTTCTTCCACTGCATCAGTGCGACGCTCCTTGAGAAATCTCTGTGTTTTTTCTAGTTGAAATTTCACTAGCTCTTCTATGGCATCTTTCTCCTCTTTGTCCACAAACTCTTGCACTGCTTCTCCCATTCCTCTTTCAGTTAGAAGTGAAAGCTGTACTTTCTTTAGAATTGGGGAAAGTAATTTGTTAAGAAGCATCTGCCATTCAGATAAATATTACATTAAATTGGTTGCAAAACCAGTAATGTGCATTAAATATTCAAATCAGAGAAAAGACCATCAATAAGCAAATGTTACTTGTCATAAACCACTTACAACTCTCTTGCTACTAGCATGTCACATCAAATTTACAGAGTATTTTTCAAACTAGTCAAAGCAAAGGGCTTTATGAACAGCAAAGAAATTGTAATTCTAGTAATATCTAAAATAAAAACTTCCAGGAAATAATGCTGCCCAGAGGAGTAAAATTTCTAGCTATTATAAAATAAAACGTTTAAGTACAACAAAGGAACATGATTTATGCTGTTCTGACACCTAGCATGTGTCTAAGGTTAGGCAGGATGACGTAATTTGAATGATCTTTACCTCAAGAATTCTTGCTCTAAAGACTTTCTACAACTGAAATAAATTCTGCAAGTTATGCTTGATCAACTATATCAAGCATTTGTTCACCTGGCTCACTGTTTTTTTTTTCTCTCCTAGATGTTATTCTCTCGTGTTGGGAAATGGAAATATACTAGATTTAACAATAGGCTGGGAAGAAAGCAAATTATCAGGGATCTCTCCTCCTTCTCCCTGCTCTGATTTAAATAAATTGTGGAAGTGCACTACATCTGAGGACACAAATATACTGCAAAGTAACAAGTGACTCTAAGTCAGTTGGTAATAGTAAATGCTACAGTCTCATATTGGCCCTAGAGTAAATTAAGGCAGCTCTTCCCTCACATGCTCACACAACCTACACACAAGAGTTACTGGCTAATCGAAGACACACACTTCATGTGGTAATTCTCAGAAAGTTTTATGGGAAATAAATTCACTTCTTGGTGAATGCTAGAGTCTTTTCAGGGCACACTACTTCCATTAAGAAAGAAAAAAAAAAGATAAAAATATCTTATGACATTAAAAAGGGAAATTATAAAAGGTAGAAAAATACCTTCTCTGCTGTCTGGAAATACTGCTTTACAAGATCTTCCACTCTTAGTGTCATTCCCTCAGCAGGTCTGCTAACCAATTTTCCAAAATTAAGATCAATGTCTAGAATAGAAAAGCACAGTGGGATCATCCAGATTTACAGCTTTTAATTATTACCACCCATCTGAACCATCCCACTGACAGTAGCAGGAAAAAAGGTTAAAAAAAAAAGCAGGCGTCCTAAAAATTGTGGTCCCTTTTATATGTAAAGCTTTTTACTCTTCTTAGAGCCTATTCATTAGAAACATGGAGAAACATAATAATTGTGCAGATAACTCCACATCTAGCAGGTATAAAGAGTTCTAACATATGTCTGTAATTATATATTGAACACTGTGCTCTGAAGAACTCTAGAAGATCACAAATGGAAGAAAATCATAGGAGCCCTCAAAGCACAGAAGTTTTTTATAAGTAATCCATTTACTAGAAAAGAGATTTTCCTCCACAGCATGCTGACTGATTTTCAACAGAAAATGCTCACAGCTTATTCCTCCTTCTCAGGCAGCAGGGTATGAATAGCAGAAGGATGAGAGGGATAATCATCCTAGGTTAGCACACACCACACAAATAACATGAAGTGACTATAGAGTGCTTTAGACTACAGACTGAATTCCCAAGTCTTAGTATCACCTGTGCTAAACACAATGTGCACACTAATGGAACCATTGAGTGCTTCTTTAGCCACTTCCCTTGTATTAGAGGCTGTCTAATAAAGCAATGCAAAAGCCATGGCAGGACTTTTATATTCCCTTCCTGAAGCTGACATGTCCATTAAGGAAGAAAAGTAAATTAGTGAAACATGATGGCAGATGTGGTAGCTACTGTGTATTCTGAGCAGGTTAATAAGATTACACAACTATAAAAAAGGAAACCAAAGCAAAATAAACCAAGATCAGTACAGTATAATTTTATAAACACCTCACTAAAAGCAGTTTTTATTAATGAAATTATGTTTGAACTTTATAGAACTGACAGTATTCATAAAAACTCTCACTGGAAGTGGACAACACATAATGTACTAATGCCAACTAGTAAGAGTTTTTTAGCACATTATGTTCCCGTACAAACTGAATCTTCATTAGCAACTATTACAAATCCAGCATTTGGAAAACATCTATTAACCATTTATTAAAAATTCCAGGCACCAGTGAGAAATGATGCAATACTAATAACTATTACTGGTTTTGCACAAATATTTGAATAGAAACATACCTGCAAGAGACCAGCCAAAAACACCTCACAGAAATGATTAATCAGGGCAAACAAAACATTATCCTACATTTGGAACTTTTTAAAAAAATATATGAACATCTCTTAATGCCATACCCTTCATTAGTATTTAGGTGTGAACAAATGACTATTACAAAATAAAATAAAAATATAAAGGGAAAAATTATTATATCTATCTCTTTTCCTTCAGAGTGTTCAAACCCAATTATCTTATTTAAAGAAGTCTTGGGAGCCAGCCACTTAATGCCTTTCATGGTAATTATCAAAGAACCATAGAGTAACTCGGTCTGGCATGGGGCTATATGTATTTCTACAAGAAACTCAGGTCTTAGGCCAAAGGAAAATGAAACTGTTTGTGAATAACTGTCAGAAGATATTGTGTGGAATATCAGAATTTTGGACAAACCCAGAAATAGAAAAGAAATAAATGTGCAATATATACACTTAATTAGGACAAGGCATCTTTACTCCCCACACATCAGATGGTAGACACCAAGCCTTTGGAAGTGCTGGGCAACAAAATACAGACAGAATGAAAAGAAAGGCAAGCCAATGATTCCTTCTTTCATAATTACCTTTTTTCTCTTTTTGTTCACGATGCCTGAAAAAGTGTATGATGTCTTTTGGGTTTGCCACCCTATGCATGTACTTCTGGCTGAAACGATGGACACTGAATGGTTCAAAGCCACCTGCATAATCAACCTAAGTGAGGAGAGGTCAAATTTAGATATGAAACAAACAGAAATGGAGAAGCCACACAATTCAAAACCAATTTGTTATGCTTCAAAGAAAAAAATTAATAGAAAGAAACTAGTCAACCTAAAATTAATGCCTTACTATGCAGAATAGTTAATGGCTAATAACAGCTAATAATAGCATTAACAGAAAAGCAAATAACAGTTCCTATTTATAACTTATTCTTAATTTGTTTAATTTACTAGCCTTTACAACAGTTTCTCATTAGGTTAAGAACACACACAGGATAATATGACTTAAAAAACCTTCAGAGTAAATAGCCACTTTTGATGCCCTTACTCAGAACAGCAGTGAAGTACATTTATAACCAATCTCATCCTTTACCTTAGAGTACTGGTTACACAGGTAAACAGAAGTATGGTGGGTGATTTATATTTGCTGTGGTGGGTGATTTATATTTGCCTGTACACAGCAAAGAAATGTATATATTATGTGTTTAACAAAAAGCATGACTTTGCTTTGAAACTTTTAACAGTGATCTTTAAAAACAAAGCAATCCAAGCTGAACAATTTCTTACTCTTAATCTTATTATAGGCTTCTCTGGCTGGCGGGGATTCCCCAAACGTTCTCTTTCTGCAGTGTCCAGCATCAATTCCACCTGTGAAGGAGAATTATAAATTCAGTTCCACTTTGTTCTCTAACAGATGTATAACTTAAAATACATCCAGTTGCAAGGAGAGCTATCAAGACAAATCATTACAGAATGTGCTCTCATCCTTGAACACGTATGTACCAGTATGCAGCCAAAAGCCATTAAGAATGACTGAGGAAAACATGACAATGAAAGGCATAGTCTTCAGATACAGTCCAACACCACTGATCTTTCATATTTTATAGCCACCATGCTTTGCTAAATTTCTAGTTCCAGAGAAAAGCAGAAAGAATCATATAAACCTAAGAACTAAGCAATTAGTAAACTCGCTTAGTTACTTCTGCCACTTCAGACTCCATGGCTGAGCTCTCAGGGTTTACGTCAACGAATTTATGCTGGTTCCAAAGTGCATATCCAATACTGCCCCACTCTCAGGTGCAACATTTTGTACAAAGATCATATGGACACCCAAAAAGCAGTTCCAGCCTACTTTAACAGGTCATCCCAATCAAAGAATCTGGAAGCCAAGGCTGCAGAGCGAATGTCATGGAATTAGCTTCCTATGGAAATAATGTCTAAGTTCATTTTAATATGGAGCAAGATACAAGATTTCTCATCTTCCAGTCTCAAAACCAGCCATAGATCCCATTCCCTGTCCATACACAGTTATCCATAAACTGTTAGCATCACAAGTTACCTTTTCCATGCAGAATGCCTGTATTGCCTGAGTAACATTAGGATTGTCAGGATTAAAAAGACCTGGATGATCAGCTAGAACAATATCCTCTATATGGAAAGGTCGCACTGTCTCTAGAGCAATCTTCTCCATTTTCATTTTTTTCCCTTTAACATGCAGCAAACCAATGTGTCTAGAAGGAGAAAGGTAACTTACTAGAAGATAAACTTAAGAGAACTATAGTATAAAGATTTGTTTTCAAATTCATGTTTACTTTCAGGGACAAAATTTCAAAAGTTATAGGAAGATCTGTAGGGTTGGCCCTGCAAAACTTCCCTTTTATTATATTTAGATTGTGCTTGCTCCATATACAAGCACCTGCACTCAGTTCCTTGTATTCCAATTTATCAGTATGTAACTCCTCTTAGCTAAGTTCCATTTGCTTCGAATGTTAGATTAAATTGCAAGCAAAGCAAAAGTTATACCAGGTACTCATTCTACCTACTTTGCTTATTATGTCACAGTCTGAAGCTAATTCACACTGTAATACAAGTCTTCTCACACTGTATACAAGCATTTTTCTGTTCTCAACAGAACACCTAGACATGTAAGACAAAGGATAAACAAGAACAAAAAGAAAAGCTCACACACTTCTTCACGGCTTCTCCAGGAGACAGAGATGTCACCACTGAACTTCCTGGCTGAGAGATGTAGAAACGTTGCTGTTCATTTCGGAATGGAGCTATTTTGCACTCATGCTCATGACCCCACACAACAAGATTAATAAAGTCATCTAAAAACTGCTCTGGAATGTAGTTGGTAGCTCCATGTTTGCTCCTGTCCAAGAGAAGAATAATGGATGGGCAAGGGGAGAATGAAGGAGGAGAAAAACACCAGTGTGATTTAATATGATACAGGAGCTCCAGCAATAATATCAGATATATATGTCAGGTCTTATTCTTTACACAGTTGTTTAGTGTTTGTTTAAACAAAAGGGCAACTTAAATAGCTCATTTTTTAACACAGCTCACTATTTTCTGCTCCCCTCCTTTTATGTGGATCTCCCTTTTCTGCTTACTTGGCTTTTAAGATTTTTGGGATTTTTTTCTCTATGAATGCTTTCATAGCACCTCATGGCAATCAATTTTGGTTGTTTGTTTGCTTGTTTTTGGTTGTTTTTTCTTTTTAAATGGTGAGGAAAAATCCACTGAGTTAAACAGGCACAGGCCCCAATCCCTTTCTGGAAGACAAGGGAGATGGGGGAGTGAGTTCCTTCAGTCTACAGGACAGAAATCAGTACACAGGGTAGTAAGAACTGTATTTGTTTATGTCTGCCTCACCATTATTTAAGCATGAGCATTGCCCTCTTCTTCAGGAAAAATCAGAAGAAAGTATTTGGAAAAGAACTCTGCCTGTTCCTACTATCACTGCTGGGAGAAGCCTGTAGGCAGACAGAACATATTACCTAGCTGTAAAGCACAGCAGCGCAAGGGAACATAGGGTATGTGTTGAACTATGGTTCAAACAAGGACAGAAAATACAATATGAAGTTTGGTGTTCTCCCAGCTCTAACAAGCAGAAAGGACTTAATTATATGTATATTACACTACAAACCCAGCACTGATTCGGACTTTAAAAGTTTGGAGAGATCTCCCAGCTCCCCTAACTCATTTATTTCAAACCCTTTCCTTTACAATTCATCTCCATCTGTAAGACAAAGTTTTCACTTGTAAAAATCTTAAAAAAACAGCTACTCACGAGAAGCATGAACTAACACAGCTGCCTGCTCACCTATCCTTTTCCAGGTAGATTAATTAAGCAACACAGTAAGTTCCTGTAATTCATTCAGTACTGTTACCTGTTTTGATGAATCACAAACAAGTTAAACCAACTATCTTCATCTTCCTTTGGTCTCAGCATGGTTACTTGCTTATTGACAAACATACGATACAACCTCTCATCTGGAATAGCTCCTGAAGTGGATAAATGAAAAAAAAAAATTTGTGAGGTAAACAAGTCTGTATTTCATAGCATTTTTACTATCAACTACTACAAAAAGCATGAGGAACAAAAATAGAGCGGCAAAAACATAGCAAAAATATAGTACCCAAAGTGAGCTTACAAGGAAGCTGGACAGGGATTTTTCAAAAGGGAAAGCAGTGATAGGACATGGGAATGGCTTTAAACTGAAAGAGGGCAGACTTAGGGTGGATACTATGATGAAATTATTTACTATAAGGGTAGTGAGGCACTGGAACAGCTTGCCTAAGAAAGTTGTGTATGTGCCATCCCTGGAAGTCACTGATTATTTCCTTGATGTTTTTAACTAGGGAAAAAAAAGCCCCCAAACTATCCTCAGCCAGGCTCATGACAGATATCAATAAATCCCATACAGTGTCCATATTTTGCACAAGAATAAATGCTCTCTGAATCAGAGAAAGTCAAAAAGGTATAAAAAATTCTGGCACAAACACAAAGAAACACGTCATGAACATCTTCATGCAGCAGCACCAGTATTTTAGAAAGTTGTTGCATTTTCCAGTAACAACTTTGGTATTGAAAGCTTTTATACTTTGATATCAGAACATTCCACTAACTACTAACATTTCAAACATCTAGCAAGCTTTCAAAGCATCTCATTTAACACACAAAATCATGGGACTTAATTTAGAGCTACAAAAGTTGCTTGGAATTAAGTGTTTAAGCACTCATAACTGGACAAAAAATAAGGGTGAGAAAATAGAACTTTAATAGATAGCTTCTCTAGACAGAAAGCAGTCAAAAATAACCATTCTAAGTAAGAAGTGAGGGTAGAGGGGAATTCAGTGGAGAAAACACAAAGGAACAAACCTGAAGATGAAAACCTGTCACAGAACCACTTTAAAGTATGAAACTCTTAAGTTTCTTTGAAAAACTGAGATTACCCATGGTCAATGTGACTTATGAAGAACTTCAGATAGACATGTAAGACATTAGATTTCTGCTCAGACAGCTTATGTTTTTGAATATAACTAAAATGGCATAAGAGCATAGGGTGTTTAAGTTTTGTCTAAGTAGAATGAAATAAGCTTAATACACAACAGAGAGAAGTGTGATTGCTCTGACTTGATATGCAAGGCAGTATGGTTAACTTAAGCAGGGTTCATTTAAAACAATAAAAGTACAAAAATAAGTTTAGGAAGATTTACCTAAATGAGCAAAAAACCTCTTTCAGCCAGTGACACAAACCAGGAGGAAAAACCTGACACTGTCACAGAATTGATATGCTTTAATTTAGAATCACCTAGACATTCATGTTCGTTGCAGCCTCGTACATTTGTTCCAACTTTATTTAGACTTATTAAATTTCAGTAATACATGAACAGTCTAGTCACAGTCTGGCAGACACTTACCCAAGCCATAGAGAGCAATTTTTGTTCTACCTTTACGCAATAAAATGGGACTAATATCTATTTTCTCCACGGAAACTGAACGTCCAAAGTGATTTAGCAGTCCTGCACAGCTTAAAATATCCAACGCACAGAGTGCATCTGCCTACAACAAATATTAAGAAACACACAGAAAACTTTGAATAGAAGATTAAGTGTTTCATGTGTAAATGAAAGTCTCAAAAGTAAGAGAGAATATCTTTCCTTAACTAACTTCTGCAGTTGAAAAGCCCCATAACATATATTAGGGGTTTTGTTAATACTCTAAGAGTACAGAAGCAAATCCCTTTTCCTTACAAGTCATACTTCATTTGAACAATATGAAATTCAACATTAAATCACTCAGAAAAACAAAAATGCAAAAATACCATTCAAACCAGCCAGCCTCTAAACTACTACAAAAATTATCTGGTTAAGGTGACTAACTTATAGTAAGTTCAAAGTTAAACTGCGGGTAAAACACTCATTCCTGTGATACACTGCTGTTTGATATAAAATGAAACATTATTAATTCAACACAGGCATTTTACTGCTTTCTAAACATCCTTTTCCTGCTTACTTTTAGTAGCTTTTTTTAAGCTACCATTTCACTATTATTAGATTATCCTCCTTGCAAATGCATGATGCATAACAATTACACATGCACAAATCAAAATCCTCCTTTAAGAAAAAAGCTTTCAGTCTCTACAGATGGAATGTTTTAGAAACTTTCTGAAAAACTGCCACTTCTTAGCAAAAAAAGTGATTCTGTGCTCAGTGACAGAAACCTACATATAATAAGAAATTAAACACAGTTCATATGAATCTCTGAACTTATTTCTGTTTGCTTTTTAATGTCACACATACACTTAACTTATCACTTATTAAGAGAATTCCTAAAGATACACAAAATACTTACACAGAGTGGAGCAACTGACTCCACTGGGAATGTGATCTCCCAGAACTGTATTTCTATACCAGTTCCTATTTCTATATCTTTATCTTTGAAATGCAACATACAATTATGGTAATAATTACCCCTGTGGGATCATCATGATTGCCATGAATACTAAAAACCGGAATAGAAATGTTGATATTTTCATCCTGATAATTTACCCAAGGAAACCTGAACAAAAAGAGGAAAAGAAGTTAAACTATATCTGCAAATTTGGGTATGATTCTCAATATTCTCTTCAAATTAACTTCAACACAAATAGACGTGGTACATCAGAATGATTATGAATAAGCCTAAGCTTAAACCTAAGTTTAAGCTTAAGCATAAGAAGACTTAACTCATGGTCTGGAACAGCACTTTCCATGGGGAATAGGATATGTAGCATCTTTTAGAATAAGTCGTGAAAAGAATTGTACAAAACATTGTGTACTAGTAGTGGATTAGGCTGTGCAGCCTTTGCTCACACACAAGGAACTCAGTCGATTTTACCAAAACAACTCACGTGAATTGGTTTACTTGTATTGTACTTGCAAAATGGAAACTACACATTACATAAATATATGGACAGTCAAGGCCCTTTCAGAAGTTTCTCAAAATACTCTAAGCATTCCTTTACAGACTAAGATGACAGGTGAAGTTATCCTGTAAACTGCTCCACACAGGCAGGCCTAAAAATTCCAGGTTCCAGTCATGGAGGATATAAAATAAAAATCACAACACACTAACCCAATACACAAATCAAGCCTTACATGACAATTTACAGTAACATACTTACTTGCTGTAATGAAAATTAACTGCCTGATCACTCAAAATTTCAAACTGAACAGGACGATCACCCATGCAGTATTTTCTTAGTGACTCCAAACAAGAGTGTACTGTTTTTCTGGAGGGTTTGTTGTCATGAAAAAGGTCTCCACCTAATAAAACAAAGTCCACCTGTATGTAACAAAAAGCTTTATTATTTTAATATAACATTTTGTATTACCTTGAAAGACTTCTAAGTAGATTGTTTAAATTATTTCTTCTAGTTCCATATACTTCCTCAAATATGAGGAAGTATACTTCTAGCTAAAAGGAGTTAGTAGTGAGAGAAACAATATTTAACTTCCTTAAGAAAAAAAAAATTACATTATTAATTAAACCAAAATCAAACCCAAAAAGACCCATTTATAAAGAGCCGTAGGAGAAAACAAGTGATAGTGGTAAAGAAAAAGGATTAGTGTAGTATTGTAACAAGGGTCTCCAAATTGGCTACTGAACATTTTTTGACAGGCATGAAAAGCTACACAATTTTCTCACTGCTGCACTACCTAGTGTGAAGAAACCAGTAGCTATCACCACATTACTTTGAGAATGTCCTAGTTGCAGTTTCTGCATATATTGCATATATTTAGCTTTTGGTAAAGCATTAGGAAAAAACCTCTTCAAAATTACAAAGAATCTGACTGATAAACATCCAATCCTTAAAAATTAAATCAGAGAATCGTTTAGGTTGGAACTCAAAGATCATCAAGCCCAGGTGTTAACCCAGCACTGCTGAGTCCAACATGAAACCACATCCCTATGTTCCACATCCATACATCTTTTAAATACCTCCAGGTATAGTGACTCCAACACTCTCCTGGGCAGCCTGTTCCAGTGCTTGACAACCTTTTCAGGGAAGAAACCTCCCCTATTATCCAGTCTAAATCTCTTCTGGTGCAACTTCAGGCCATTTGCTCTAGTCCAATCACTTGATGCTTGGGAGAAGAGATCAACTCCCTCCTTTCTGGCAATTGTAGAAATCAATAAGGTCTCCCCTGAGCCTCCTTTTCTCCAGGCTGAGCACCCCCAGCTCCCTCAGCTGCTCCTCACAGCCCCTTGTGCCCCAGACCCTTCCCCAGCCCCGCTGCCCTTCTCTGGACACGCTCCAGCCCCTCAGGGTCTTTCTTGCACTGAGGGGCCAGAACTGAGCACAGCATTGGAGCTGTGGCCTCCCCAGTGCCCAGGACAGGGGGACGGTCACTGCCCTGCTCCTGCTGGCCACACCACTGCTGATCCAGGCCAGGATGCCATCGGCCTTCTTGGCCTCCTGGGCACATGCTGTGTCATGTTCAGTCATTTTCAACCAACTCAGGCCCTGGGGATGCAGCAGGCTTCCCTAAGAAGTGGAGCCAGTCTGCATATTGGGCCTTCTGTTCCCATCAGAAAGGGCCTCCTAAAACAACCTATTTTTTCTCTTCATGGTAGGAGTTTTGATACTGGGCACAGGCAATAACCTCAGCAACACCTCTAAGCTAGATGAACCACTGTCCTTGTTCAGTTCCACTCGCAGAGCCTCACATCTGTTATGCCAGGGCACATGGGAATGTGGGGCAGTCATGGAAGAGATGCACCTGCTGTGCTGGGCAGGAACTTGTTGCCATTGCCTCCAGTCCCTTAATTCAGCAAGTTCATCCAGAGGGAGGATAGGGAATCCCCTGGATCATGTGTCCTGTCTGCATGTCAGGCCTGCCCCAAGGAGCGTAGGGTGCGATTCCAGCAGTCTCTCTCTCATACACACTCCCTGATACTCCTCAAGTGGAGCTGTATCTGGACAGAGAGTACTGTCTGGGCATCTCTGTTGGCCATGGTGGATGCAGAGAAAGGCCTTGGCTTTCTGCTAGATAGATATCACCTGATAGATACCTGGTGGTGCTGGCAGGGCTCAAGTGCTGCTCCTGCACAAAAAGTCACACTACAGTATGTCTGTTTGCCGTGCTCCTGTTTGCTGCCACTCCCAGGAGCTTCTTTGATAGGTGTGGGGGGGGGTCCTTGGCTGTCACTGCTCCTGACCCCACCCAGGTCCCATCAGCTGCTTTGGGCTCCTGGCGCCTCTCGGCTCCCCCATCATTGCCGCAATTCAGGAAGCCCTTCTGTCCATCCCACTGCACGATTCTGCTGCCAACTGTGCAGCCACTGGATCTGCTCAGCACCAGAACTGCTGACTTCAGTGACTCAGCACTGCAAGACACTTCAAAAGCTTCTAACCAATCTCTACTGATTTGTCAGAAGACCGTTTAGCACTACTCTTGCTGTCCTCGATTATTTTTCCTCCTTGCAGAGACCCTCTCTTGATGCCACTGAAACTGGTGCAGGCAATCCAAAAACACTTCTAATGCAACCAAAGTCATGATTCAGTAAGCATGCTCTCACAAGGAAACAGGCATTCCTTTTACTAAATCAAAAATGAAACTGAAAGCAACAAATAGGTCTGCCCAGTTTGATTTGATATTACTGGAGAGCATAGCAGGACTAAGCTTTACAGATTCTGGCAGATTGGACCATATTTTCAACAGCCTCAGTCCTCCCCCCTCCAAAAAGTAGCACTTACTTCATTTTTTCGAGCGTGATCCAGAATTTCATTAAAAGTTACAAATGTATCATTTCCACGCACTGGGTCCTTCTCCAAATAGCCAAGATGAATATCAGTAGCAACGAGTATTTTAAAGGTATCTTCATCATCCCTGAATAAGATGGGAAAACTTGTGTCAGAGAGCAATACACATAGGGAATTTCTATACAGTCTTTACTAAGGTAAGCTTATCTGTCCAAAGTCATGAAACATGGAGATTTGCCACAAAACTCCACCAAATATCAGTCCTGTACCCCCCTCAAACGAACCTGTATTGCAAATAGCACATCGCCAAACCAGCCAATCGGAAGATTTGTTTATCCCAGTCATTCTGCTCCAGTAAAGGGCTGCAAGTACCCCTCTGCAGCATCTAACTAAAAACTAAAGAACTCTTAGTATGTTTTTTTTTGTTTTTAAAAGTATTTGTTGAATAGTGTGATTCTCTCTTTGCACTGGTAATCTACACGTGCATGAAGGCAAGCATGGTGATCATAAGGACCAGAGGGAAAACACAGCTGATGATCCCAGCTCTTCTTAACTCGTCCCAGACATAGAAAACACTTGCTGCCTGATGTGTCAGGACGGCAGGGAGCTGCAGACAAGGGGAGCTTACTGTGAGTTGATGGTGCTCATCCTCACGGGCGGGCTGTGGCACGCCGCAGCCAGCTCAGCGAGTCAGCGCCTCTCTTCACAGAGCGCAAGAGACCAAGGCAGGCGCTGGGCCAGGGCAGGGGCACAGGGAGCGGGATCACACTGAACGATCACTGCTCCCGGTCATTTCCCGCTCCCGCCGCCGCTCGGGCCGAGCACCGCCCCTGGCCCGGCCCGGCCCGGCCCGTTCCGTCACGTCCGGCGGCCGCGCAGCCCGGAACTGCTCGCNGCCGGGCCGGGCCGGGCCGTTGGGGCGGAGCAGAGACTGCCCCAAAGTCGGGGCCGCTCTCCAGAACCTTTGTTAGTAAAGTGCTCAGCGTTTCGAGGGCACTCAGCAAACCCCGCGCAGTGATGCACTGCAGTCTGAAGGTGGTGCCGTTCGCGGTGCGGGGTAACACGGTGCTTTTCTAGCGCGGATATTATCTGTGAGTCCTGGCAGAGCTGGCAAAGCCCGGGTTTGCGGAGGATCACTAAGTTGTCCTTTGAGTTTTGCTGTTTGTTGACATCCGCATCATCCGTCAGGTAGTTTTATTGGCAGCGCACCGATAACAGTTCCAGTTAGTATAAATATTGTTGTACATCTGCTGCTCACAGATGCTGACTGAAAATGAGTAAAGACAAGCAAGCTGATGAAGACGATGATGACAGCGAGCTGTTCGAAGACTTCACAGAGCATTTTAACCAACTTGAACTGCTGGAGACGCACAGGCATTTGATTCCTGTAGGAACTCAGAGCTGTTGGTCAGGACAGTCTGATGATGACGATGATGAGCAAGAAAGAACGGAGGAATGGTACGAAATGCAAGAAAAGAAAATGGAAAAGAATCCTGAGAAATTGCTGCTCTGGGCAGCTGAAAACAATCGGGTAAGGCACTTGCTCTGTTCATATATATAATTTACAAGAATGTTATTTTAAGCACAAGTCTGTAGTCTTGTCTACAAACAAAAATTTACCTCTGCTTTTCTTTCTTTCCCTGAGCTGTTTTGATCTGGTTTTGTATGTAAAAACCACAACATTATTGTATTGTAACCATACAGTATGGCCATTATTTGTAAAACATTCCTCTTTGTAGCCCATACATATGAAAACATCTCTGGATCCATTGGCTTTTAGAACAAATTTTGATTCCAGTTCAAAGTTCAAGTAACAGCATTTTTCTTTAACTTCTATGAATTGAAGGCATGCTAGGCTCTTCACATCAAATAAGCCTTTTAACTGCGGTGGAGAGGATGTATCTGAGATTTTATGAGTGCTGTTGATACCAACAGAAATTGCTTTTCCATTAAACTTCAGGACCATTAAAGCCATACATCTTGTTTCATAGAATCACGTGAAGTTCTCTGTTTTCTTTAAACAGCTGAGCACCGTGAAGAGGCTCCTGACGGAAAAGCTGGCTCCGGTGAACGCTCGTGACGAAGATCAATACACTCCTCTCCATCGAGCTGCCTACAGCGGGCACTTGGATGTTGCACACGAGTTGGTGGCCCACGGGGCCGACGTTCATGCGCAGACCGTGGACGGCTGGACGCCCCTGCACAGCGCCTGCAAGTGGAACAACACCAGCGTGGCTGCGTTCCTGCTTCAGCAGGGTGCGGACATCAACGCGCAGACAAACGGTCTGCTGACACCCCTGCACATTGCTGCGGGGAACAAAAACAGCAGGGAAACCCTCGAGCTCCTGCTGATGAATCGCTACGTGAAGCCAGACCTGAAAAACAACTTGGATGAAACCGCCCTTGACATTGCAAGGAGGACTGATATATATCACTACCTTTTTGAAATAGTAGAAGACTGCATAAATGCTGTGTCCCCATAAAAGCTTGTGAATGTGAGGTTTTCTGCCTCTTTCTTGTTAGTGTTCTGCATGCCCATCGGTGGTGGTCTGCCTCTTTGAGTGAGGTTTTAATGTAAGATACTTCAGTATTCTCCTCAGGCAAAATGTTGCTTCCTGCAGCTCAGCTCGGTGGTCACGCTCGTGCTTTGAAGCGTTACTGCTGTTAGTCAAGGTAGTCAGGAAGTCTCAGTAATTTCTGTGAGCTTCTGTTTTACTAGTGCACATTTGGAGAGGCCTTTGTAAGTTGTCTGTAGTGTCAAAGCAGGAGGGAAAACTGGAATGTTTACTTGATGTGAAAAAATTCTGGCTTGGTTATGCAGAGTTTATTACAGCTCACCTGAAAATTATTTTTTGAGAAATTTTAACTTTTTTAAAACTGCATGAAAGCTCAGAATGAATGTAACTTATTTGGGTGATACACAAAATGTTTAATGAACCTAATGTAAGACTTATTATAAAATAAAATATTTAACCCCAAGTATTTTTTCATATTTTTAATTGAAAGCCCATTTATCAATGCAATCACCTGTTCATAAATCACATTATTCATAGAATAAGAAAGTCGTTTTGGTTTATTTTTTTGTCATGCTTTTCAAGGAAGTGACTTTCTATCAAGATCCTGTTTACTTTTCCCTTGCAATTAAATTGCATAAAGACTTGATGTCAAGAATGTGGCATTAATTGGAAAAAAGGAGCCACAACCATGAGAGGATAAACAGCCAGCATACTTTTGTGTCTGATTTAGTTACAGGTAGTTTAGTATTTTTCTTGCACCTTTGAGTTGGCACACTAAAATTTCCCCATAATAAGGGCATGCAGTATGATTTTCAGCTTCAACTTTACCATTTGTAATTTAGAATCGGAGAAAGTCACTTCTCCGTTAAACGAATTGAACTGAACACTGGATGTAAGTGCTGAAGTAGTGTGACTATGAGAGCTGTAGTGAGCGCTTCAGTGTCCCATGCCTTGCTGAGGGATCCCAGGCTCCTTCCGCTAACGCGTTCGCAGCACAGTTGTAGCAGTAGCAGCAGGGCTGGGATATGTTTGCCCACATTGGGTGCTCTGATTCAGCTACTGTGGATGGTGTCTTGGCCACCCACCTTTTAGGAGCAGTGTGTAATGTTCAGCACTTTCTGTTGGAAAATGGAAGCACAGCTTCTGAACTGTGAATGGCATAACATGATTTTAACACTTAGTATTTTTGAGTGTGGTTTCAGGATGTCTGTGGAAAGAAGATACCTTGAAATGCATCAAGGAAGAGACATGGATTACAAGGCCACTTCAGTCCGATANGTGCCCGCGGCGGAGGGCGGCGAGCCGGGCAGCGATGCCCGCGGCGAGCAGCCCCGTGAGCACGGCCGTCCCCGGTCCCCGGCCACCCCTGCTCCGGCCCCGGCCCGAGCCCATCCCTCGGGAGCCCAGCCAGCCGCTCGCCGCGGCTCCTCAGTGATGTCCCCCAGCACCACGGCAGGTGCTGGCCCTTGTGCCGTGGGGTGTCCG
>VZTB01005695.1:823721-838529 GCA_013397245.1 Thryothorus ludovicianus | reverse complement strand
GGGAGGCGCAGTGGCCGTCTCCCCGAGTGGCCCTGGGGTGGCTTTGGCTTTCAGCACACCCCGTCCAGTGGTACCCGCCAGGGTCCTGTCCTGGTGCCATCCTCCTGTCCTGGTGCCATCCTCCTGTCCTGGTACCATCCTCCTGTTCTGGTACCATCCTCGTGTCCTGAGGGATTGCTCAGCCTTGGGGAGTAGGGCCCGGCTGAGCGCTGTCATAGATTTGTAAATGATTNTTCAAAGTTCAAGTAACAGCATTTTTCTTTAACTTCTATGAATTGAAGGCATGCTAGGCTCTTCACATCAAATAAGCCTTTTAACTGCGGTGGAGAGGATGTATCTGAGATTTTATGAGTGCTTTTGATACCAACAGAAATTGCTTTTCCATTAAACTTCAGGACCATTAAAGCCATACATCTTGTTTCATAGAATCACGTGAAGTTCTCTGTTTTCTTTAAACAGCTGAGCACCGTGAAGAGGCTCCTGACGGAAAAGCTGGCTCCGGTGAACGCTCGTGACGAAGATCAATACACTCCTCTCCATCGAGCTGCCTACAGCGGGCACTTGGATGTTGCACACGAGTTGGTGGCCCACGGGGCCGACGTTCACGCGCAGACCGTGGACGGCTGGACGCCCCTGCACAGCGCCTGCAAGTGGAACAACACCAGCGTGGCTGCGTTCCTGCTTCAGCAGGGTGCGGACATCAACGCGCAGACAAACGGTCTGCTGACACCCCTGCACATTGCTGCGGGGAACAAAAACAGCAGGGAGACCCTCGAGCTCCTGCTGATGAATCGCTACGTGAAGCCAGACCTGAAAAACAACTTGGATGAAACCGCCCTTGACATTGCAAGGAGGACTGATATATATCACTACCTTTTTGAAATAGTAGAAGACTGCATAAATGCTGTGTCCCCATAAAAGCTTGTGAATGTGAGGTTTTCTGCCTCTTTCTTGTTAGTGTTCTGCATGCCCATCGGTGGTGGTCTGCCTCTTTGAGTGAGGTTTTAATGTAAGATACTTCAGTATTCTCCTCAGGCAAAATGTTGCTTCCTGCAGCTCAGCTCGGTGGTCACGCTCGTACTTTGGAGCGTTACTGCTGTTAGTCAAGGTAGTCAGGAAGTCTCAGTAATTTCTGTGAGCTTCTGTTTTACTAGTGCACATTTGGAGAGGCCTTTGTAAGTTGTCTGTAGTGTCAAAGCAGGAGGGAAAACTGGAATGTTTACTTGATGTGAAAAAATTCTGGCTTGGTTATGCAGAGTTTATTACAGCTCACCTGAAAATTATTTTTTGAGAAATTTTAACTTTTTTAAAACTGCATGAAAGCTCAGAATGAATGTAACTTATTTGGGTGATACACAAAATGTTTAATGAACCTAATGTAAGACTTATTATAAAATAAAATATTTAACCCCAAGTATTTTTTCATATTTTTTATTGAAAGTCCATTTATCAATGCAATCACCTGTTCATAAATCAAACACATTATTCATAGGATAAGAAAGTAGTTTTGGTTTATTTTTTTCCTGATGCTTTTCAAGGAAGTGACTTTCTGTCAAGATCCTGTTAACTTTTCCCTTGCTATTAAATTGCATAAAGACTTGATGTCAAGAATGTGGCATTAATTGGAAAAAAGGAGCCACAACCATGAGAGGATAAACAGCCAGCATACTTTTGTGTCTGATTTAGTTACAGGTAGTTTAGTATTTTTCTTGCACCTTTGAGTTGGCACACTAAAATTTCCCCATAATAAGGGCATGCAGTATGATTTTCAGCTTCAACTTTACCATTTGTAATTTAGAATCGGAGAAAGTCACTTCTCCGTTAAACGAATTGAACTGAACACTGGATGTAAGTGCTGAAGTAGTGTGACTATGAGAGCTGTAGTGAGCGCTTCAGTGTCCCATGCCTTGCTGAGGGATCCCAGGCTCCTTCCGCTAACGCGTTCGCAGCACAGTTGTAGCAGTAGCAGCAGGGCTGGGATATGTTTGCCCACATTGGGTACTCTGATTCAGCTACTGTGGATGGTGTCTTGGCCACCCACCTTTTAGGAGCAGTGTGTAATGTTCAGCACTTTCTGTTGGAAAATGGAAGCACAGCTTCTGAACTGTGAATGGCATAACATGATTTTAACACTTAGTATTTTTGAGTGTGGTTTCAGGATGTCTGTGGAAAGAAGATACCTTGAAATGCATCAAGGAAGAGACATGGATTACAAGGCCACTTCAGTCCGATAAGCAAGTGTCTGAAGATGTCTCGTTTTGTGACCGAACTAATGCACTTGAGTATCAGTAGATATACACGAGTTGAGCTGGACTCTGTCGCGCTTCCCCTCAGTCAGCATTGCCTCGAGCTAGGATGACACGGCACCCTTCGTAGGGCGGCCCGTGGTGACAGCCCACAGTGGTGCAGAGTCTGTGATGTGCGTGCCCCGCTCCCGTGGCCGTACTGAGCGACACAAAGGAGCAGCCGCTAGTGACATCCAGGCTGTNTCAGTGATGTCCCCCAGCACCGCGGCAGGTGCTGGCCCTGGTACCGTGGGGTGTCCGCGTCCCTCCTCAGCCCCTTGGGAGGCTTCCTGCAGCGAGGACATCTTCTTGGATGCCTCTCCACCTACGGCCCTGCCTTGGGATGTTTGTCATGGGGAGGCGCAGTGGCCGTCTCCCCGAGTGGCCCTGGGGTGGCTTTGGCTTTCAGCACACCCCGTCCAGTGGTACCCGCCAGGGTCCTGTCCTGGTGCCATCCTCCTGTCCTGGTGCCATCCTCCTGTCCTGGTACCATCCTCCTGTCCTGAGGGATTGCTCAGCCTTGGGGAGTAGGGCCCGGCTGAGCGCTGTCATAGATTTGTAAATGATTTGGGTCACAGTGTATTGAAGATGGATGCAGAGTGGCATAACTTGACAATTGTAGCAGAGTACATCAGCATTCAGGGGATTTGTAATACCTGGTTGTTTTGTAACGTATTTTACTAACAGGGCAGAAATGTGTATATGTTGAGCCACCTAGGAGAATTAAAGAAATACTGGAGGAGCACTTTCATTTTCAGAAAGAAGAATGCAATGTTAAACATCCAGCTGCAGGTAATCCTCTTTATCAGGGAACAGCAAGTGTTTGTCAGGACTAGTGATTGTTTTGAGGAACTGTGGCAAAATTACAGAACATTTATGTAACAGCATGCAGAACATTTAGAAACAGCAGAATCACATATAGTCTTTATCACTTTTTTCACTTTTTTTTTTGGTCAAAAATTAAGAGACCAGAGAGAACACAGATAATTCCTTATGATATATCAGTTTAATAAACCAGAAACAATTGCAAAGCAGCAGGGAGGTTTTATTACCTTTTTCTTTGAAAGAAATGCTGTAGTTATTAGAAAACTGTTTCTCTTGTGTAGAATTGAGACCTATTTCTAAACTCACTCAAAATTAATTTAAAACAGTTGGATTCATAGACAAAAATGTATCTAAATTAGGTGATGTAATAAATACCTAGCAGATGTAAAGACCATTTGAGCCTGAATTCTTATTCCTGTGATTAGGCTCTGTAGGGAATTACAGCACACACCTGCAAATGACTGACTTAGGTAGCCTCTGTGTGTAATAAGCAGAAGAAAAAAGGCACTTTGGGAATCGTCCTAGACACCTGTCATTGCATATGTCATGCTCTAAAAGTGCCTGTTCTGTTCCTGTTGACTGAAAAGGGGTCCTGAACACAGGGCTGAGTTGCAGATGTTAACACCGGTCTGCTCACATGCCTAATGTTACTAAGGGCTGAACACAACTATTTTTTCTGCATCCGTCTGCCAGTGGATCAAAATTGTCTGGAATATTTCAGTCTGGTTGAATAAATTGATGCTATATATGTTCTCAGGATTTTTGAGGAGTGTCCCAAAGAAATGTAAGTTACAAAGGCTTAAAGTACTAAAGAAAATAGAGAAACATTATACAAATGTTTGTTAGAGGACTGTATAATATGGATCTATAGCAAGCTCAGTACAGAAATGGCATGTAATATAACAATGATAAATATGAAAATATAGATGCTGCTGTACAGATTATTCAGCAAGTACTGATTTCCTTCTTCAGCTGTTTAGGCAGTTAGAGATGCTTACTAAGTGGCCTGGGCTCTGATAGACAGCATTTGTCAGGTTGGATGGTTACTGATTTCCACAGTTTAGACTACTAAAGTGTATTGTATAAAATAAATTAGATGGCCAGTAAATTGTAAACTTTCCACAAAATAAATTAGCTTTTAATTTTGTTCTGATAGTGATGACTTTGGTTTTTTGTTTGTTTGGTTACTTTTTGGTTTGAGTTGGGGTTTTTTGGGGGGTGGTGGTGTTGTTTTCTATATTTTTTTATGAGGGTATTTTGTATTCCAGTATGACCCAAAAAGGATACTGATTGCATCAGTGGTATTACTGCTGTTTCTTATTTATTATAGACAAGCTGTATCCTACTTCAGTTGGGTGCCTGAGTAGTCCTAAGAGCTTCTATAAACAGTAGAGAACATTGTGTACCTTTAGCAATCTGAATTGCTCTCTGAAGATTTCAATCTCTTTTCACTAACTATGGAAAAATATTATTCTGTAGTTTTATATTAATTCTAGAACAAGCTGAAGTAATCAGTTATAAAGCTATTATCTTGCCAAATCGTTAACAGTGGCTCTGGAAGGAGTTTGGAATGTGAAGAACAATTTCTCCATTAGAAACCTGAAACCAGTGTCACAGAACAGCAGCGATTTACTTCTGCAGCCCCAATTCTACTCAAGACATGCAGGAATGAAAAGTAAGAGTCCATAATAAGAAACTTACACTCTAACACATCATTTTTAAGTTACAGGGCATCTTTCTGCAGAGCTAACCATCTCTTCTTTTAATAACTAGGCAACAGACTTTGAAATCTTTGCAGATGAAATCTGTTCAGGATTGCTGTGTTGAGTCATCTTATTTCATATTCTAAAACCTTTTGTAAAGGTTTCACATCTATTTTGTGGAATAATCACTTGGCTCCTACTGATAGATGATAAGTGTTGGTTTCATGTTCATTATGAACATGTTCTTAGCATCCAACCTTAAGAAATTCAATTGTTTGGAAAAACACTCCTCCAGCACACCTCCTGAAAAGAGCTTGATCTTGGTATTCTTTCAGATGTTTTAGTATTTGCCTACAAGGGTCAGCTGGTGCTTTGGGAAATGTATTTCTCTCTTTACAGTCTGTAGAGTGTGGCTTTTGTGAACCAGACCTGTTCTTTATAGATTTTAGCTTAGTATGTACCCACATTCTCTCCTAACCTAACTCTCTTTAAACCCTAAGGGAACAGAGTTTGTTTTCTTTTTAAGGGGAATATTTTTAGTGCCATGAGCTTGCAGAATCTATGAACTCAGCATATTTTGCCATTACATAAAGCTCCTTCCCACATTCTTGGGTGATAGTGGTTTAAAAATACAGGAAGCTGCAAGACTAGCACCTCTTTCTTCCTATCTTGATCTTGTGAGATGAGGAGATAGTGGCATCTTAGTTACAATTAAGTTATTATATAAGAAGTGTTTAAGCAGTACAGCCTTCTGCCATGCTGCCTTTACCTTAGAATTACTTACTTGTAGGAACACTTTAGTTATAGAGCAGAACTAACAACTACAGAATGACTCAGAGTTTTAAGATGTTGGCATCATTTTAAAGCTCATGTACCTCAGGCTTCTAGTGAAAGCAAGCAGAGTTTTCAAAGATCACGATCTTCTCCATTTCCTATTCAGAACCATGAAGAAAGAAGAGCTTTAAAACAAAGCAGTTTATTCAGATTGATGTAGGTGCTGAAAATCTCTCGATTTTCCTTTGGGAATTTGTGTGTACCTTCATCCTCAGAGACTGCTGTTAGAGACAAGTGGTGCCCTCCTCACTAGCTATGCTGCCTGCTTTGCAGGGGGCAGGCAGACATCATGAGAGAAGAGATGGCAGGAAAGATACACAATGGGAGAAAAACTGTGAGCAATCTGGTTTCAGCTCCTATGTTCACCAAACCATCTCCATTCATGCAATCTTTTCTGTGTAAGGATCTGGGAAGAAAGGAGAGACTAGTGAGAAGATGGAGTGGATACAGGCTATAGGAATGGACAAAAAGGAAGAGACAATGAGAGAAGATGAGCCTGCTGTGTTTAGTACCAGAGGGAGAGGAACCAGTGAAGGAAAAGGAAGAAGCACTGGTAAGGAGAATGAAAGAGGAGACATACAGAAGGTTAGAAATTCCTGAAGGAAACAGTAAAGAGAAGAATACAGTTTAGAGACACAGAGATAGAAACTAAAAAAATGAAGTGAAAATATACAATATGAAGTGAAAATATAGAATATTTATATTCTATAAATACAAGAGAGAAAAAGAAAAAAAATACATATTCATATTGCTGAATTTACTTAAGTAAATGCATTTTGTTTCTTCCTTTTACTGCCTTTCCCTAAAAGTGACCAGTAGTTTAGAGGGCTCACTATGTGTTATCTCATATATCCTTAGAGCAGATGTTGTCTTTTTTACAGATTGCTGAATGTCAGTGCTGTGAAGACCTGCTCCTGCTTTGATGTGTCAAATCAAACATCAGCATAACTAGCTACCTTTGGAAATGTAAATGTTTATTTATAGGATTTTGAATAAAGTTCTACTTGAATATGGAGCTATTTCCTTTTTTCTTGTTTGATTCCTATCCTCATACTACTTTTTAATCTGATATTGTAAGTAGTCAAATCTGATCCATATTTCCACCAGTGATGAAAATGTCACAATCCAAAGATTACAAGATGTTCTTGCTGAAAAACATGCAACTGCGAAGGTCAACATTTTCATAGTTTTCTCTTTTGCAAAGTGATTTTAACTTCCATCAGATGATTTTAATGTAATTGAAGAAATTCCTTATAGTGCTTTAGGCTCAGTTCATCCATTAAATTGAGCATTTCAACAGGCAATAGTTTGTGATTATTCAGTATCTAGCCTGATTTAATGGAAGTTTAACATAAATAAGCCTCTCTCTATGTAAGAGCTATCATAGTATCAAAGAACCATATAGACAGCATGGAACCTGAAATAACTTGCCACTCCCACTCTTAAACCATTATTACAGTGAGGTAACACCAAATGAATATCAGTTTGCTTTGTATCATCATGCCACTTACGAACAAATGTGGATCCTTCGCACTGTATAAAACCAGAAAAGATATGGGGTCCTCCAAAGGCTCTTCCACCATGGACCTCTGTGTGCTGCAGGGGCACAGCTGACTCACCATGGCCTTCCCCATGGGCTGCTCTGGAGCACCTCCTGCCCCTCCATCTCCACTGACCTTGGGGTCTGCAGGGCTCTTCTCACACATTCTTATTCCTCTCTTATCTGGCTGCAATTGTTTCCATGCAGTAACTTTTTCCTTCTTGAATGTGTTACCCCTGAGGCACTACCACCATTGCTGATTGGCTCAGCCTTGGTTAGCAGCGGGTCTGACTTGGAGCCTGCTGGTATTGGCTCTGTTGGACACAGGGGAAGCTTCCAAAACTTCTCATAGAAGTCACCCCTGTAGTCAGCCCTCTGCTACTAAAATCTTGTCTAAGAGGTGGAGATGGCATTTGTTTCTGGGACTCTCAGTTCCTCTCAAAGTATCTGTAACACTGAATATTTTTTAAAAGGAAGTCTCAGTGACAACTTTGTGAAACTGGATTTTGATTTCCTTTGTTTTTAGGTTTTTGGGTTTTTTTTACAATTATCTGTGAGTTAAACCAGATGTTTGTTCTTTGACTTTCTGGATCTCTTCTCTGACATTAAAAGTTTGAGTTTATTTTTGTATCAGTGAGAAGGGAAAAAGAGAAAAACCAAAACCAAAATAGCCACTCAGCTGGCTTCAAGCCAACTCTTTTCAGTATTTCCGTTTGACTTCTAAATGAAAAAGGTTATTGTACTGCATATTGTACCTGGGGCACTAAAGGAGTAGCTCCTTTTGAAAATACTATTTTCATTTTTTAGATGCAAATTTGATCATGAATCACATAATAATGTTTGAAAAGCACTGGATTTTCAGACAGAGACTTTGATTAGGCTTGTTGCATCTTGCTGCTGCTTAATTTCATTTTTATCTTACTCTCCTCTCCTTGCTTTCCCATTCTGTTTCATAATCTTGTTTTAAAATTTTCCAAATGAGAAAACTTTCTGGCTCTATCCTGGATTCCTGCACTAGCTCAATGTGCAGCATTTGGTGGTCATTTTCTCCCTCTTCCTTTTTGTGTTACCTTCTACAATGGAGAAATGCCTGTTAGATCTTTTCTACTGAATCACTGACCTCAATTACCTCAATTACCTCAATTTTGAGGCTGTGGTAATTCTTACCTAGTCTGATATATTCATGTTTGTGACCTTTTTATGTGTCTCCTCTTTTATTTGACTAAAACAAAGCAATTAGTTTAAATATAATATTGCACAAGAATTCTGTTATTATTATTAGCGTGATATTTATAATATCTTTATAATATTTAATTTTAAAAGTGTTGGGTAATTTAAATTACCTGTGGTCACATTTTATTGTGGTGATTTTTTACTGTCTAACTATTCAGCTCTCCCTTTCTCTTTTTTTATTATTTAATTGCCAAACTCAACACTCTTTTGAAAGACAATTGTTATCATTCCTTATATCATTACATCACTGCCTGTATTAGTACCAGTGATTAAACACATTTTTCCAAGGCTAGATCTACATTATTAAGTAATGATGCACAACAGGAGGGGGTCAAGTTATTAACACAGTTGGTACTGAGAACCCCGTAACTGGATTATCTGTGGTTTAGGAGATTTACTTCAAATTAGGGCTAGTTTTGTCTCTTGGACTGAGATATGACCCCGATCTCTGATGTTCAAAGATGTCCAAAGAGAAATTTTACCACAAATCCTTGTTCTCTGCCCTGGGAGATGCTCACTGGATAAAAGGAGAGCATCAGTGCTGGTTGCACACCACCGTCTCTTGCCACTGTGATGAAGTCAAGGGAAGTCCAGTGCTCAAAAAAGATTGAAATTATTGATAACTGCTTGCAAATACCCACAGAGCCAAATTCTGGCTTGCTGGTACCCACACGTGTGTCAAAGTGTCTGAGGATCATGTGGGACTGCTAGGAAAATTTTTTGCTCTGATTTCTGCTCTGGTCTATACTGGTGAACAACAAAGCTGTGTGCTTCAGTGGGAGACTGAAGAGTGTCCTGGACAGGATCCTTCATTCACAGTGTGCACAGCACATTCATGCCTGTGCCTTGACCCGGAAATATCAACTTTGTATGGTTTTAATCCAACATTGCTCACAGTCACAAGTGATACTGTAGCTGGGCAGAATATTTTAACCTTGCCTTTGCTGCAGATGCAGAAACATGAGTTTGTCTGTCCAGAAACTGTTTAGGCATCAACTTTCGACTGGATCTTCTATCTCACACCATATTTCCAAATTTTAAACTTCCAAGCTGAAAGATCATAATCCTGCGTATGAAACCCTAGGTAAACAAATTACAGGCATTTAAGCTTCATGCTGAAGTACAAAGTGTATCATTTATACGGAACAAATCTTTTATCACTCCTATTCATAGAGAATTTAGGTTCTTACTTGGCCAAACTTGCACTGAAGCCATGGGGACTATTTATGAAGAAGAGACTTCAACATCATTCTCAGTGTCATTTTGGTACCAGACAGCATCCTCCTACTCTTTGAAGCTGATAACATTTTTTTAGGATGAAAAACTCCACAAGGCTTCCCTGGTTGACAGAATGTCTGAGTTGAAAGCTGTGGCTGAAAACACAACTACGTCTTACAGTACCTTTTAAACTGCCTTTGTAAAACAGTTGACAAATAGCTTCAAAGACTTTTCTATGCTTAAATATTTCTGAAGTGTGACAAAACAGAGTGAGTCAGAGCAGAGGAGGAAGCCAGCTGGGAAGTTCCAGGCGAAAATATTTACTGCTGTTAGTGATGGCAAATATTCAACCTTCAAATAAGCAAAATATTTTTTATTTTGCAACAGCTTCATTACTAACATACAGCATATTATTTTAAATTCCTGACTATCAGCAACAAGAGAACTTGCCATGATTTCCATGGAGCAGTTAAAGCCCT
The DNA here is from genome assembly GCA_013397245.1 of Thryothorus ludovicianus. Lineage (NCBI taxonomy): Eukaryota > Metazoa > Chordata > Aves > Passeriformes > Certhiidae > Thryothorus > Thryothorus ludovicianus. The sequence goes on along the minus strand of VZTB01005695.1, from coordinate 828,412 downwards.
CCCAAGCTGCATATATAATGCCAAGAAATCTGGGTGGTCCTCAGTCCATGGGGCTATCTCCTGGGCTGGTTTATCTCCAAAGCAGACAAAACCAGATGTGCTCCCTGTGGGAGGTCTTCAGGCCTCTGGCAACACTACTCAACCTCCATCATGTACTTCTCAGTGATGTCCATGGAGTTTTTCCCAAGTCAGAGTGAACAAAACTGCTTGACAAAACCCTGCCAGCACAAAGTGGCTGATGTGATTGTGCCATGGATGTGCTGTGTACTGTGGCAGAAATGAGGCAAACTGAAGTTAACATGGGTTACTGCCAGCCTAGTATCTATTTCTCTAGACAAGAAATGAGACATTAAAAAGGGGAGAGAAACATCTGACCTACACACAGGTCTGAGGACACCTGACTTCCAACCTTGGTCCTGACAGTAAGGTCACTCCCTGTATCCCTCACTCTACAGCAACATATCATATCTGGCTGTTAAATTTACCACAACAAGACTTCTAGGAGTCTGCTAGACTTGTAGAAGAAGGCACAACTATCATTACTTTCAGCAGTGACTATGATGAATATCCAATTAAAATGTATTTCTGCTATTTCCCATATTGGCAGGGTTTGAAGACAGCAGCGAAAAAACAGATCTGCAATTTGTAAAAATTCCAAAATATAACTCAAATATACATTTCATCTTGCTTTAGATATAAAATGAGTAAAGATTTTTGAACTAGTGGACTACATATAACATGTAAATGTAAACATATATTTAGTTTCCACAGTGGCAGGTGTAACAGGAAAATTGAGGTGACAATATTACTCACAGAAACAATTTGGTCAACTGTCCTCTCACCTTGAAATAAGAAAAATTATTATTCGTCATAATAAACCAAATATTATTATAGTTCTGGATATCTATGTTGTATATACAACCACAACTTACGGTGGATTTCAGTAATAGTTTTTTTTGAGTGCAGTGCAGAGCTTTAACTGATGTTGTGTTGAGAAATACAGAAAGACATGTTTTGATTTCATGCTAAATAATTCAACAGATTTGTCTCGGTATAACAGAAGTCTTAATATGGATGCCACTGAAGTGCAGATGAAAGTCACACTGAAGTTTCACGGTAAGAATGCAAAAAATCAAAAGTAACTTGGCAACTCTTGCTATGAATTCTCACAAGGGAAGGTGGTTTTTTTTGGTTTTTTTTGTCTTTCAAATTTGTCACTATTTGGCTTATAAATATTTCCATGTTACATTGTCCTGAAACATTTCATAAATTCTGAATTAATGCAAACATTTTTGTTGATTTACCATAGGCAGGATCAGTCCTTGCATCATCAGTGTCAGGCTCTGAATTTGGAATGCTTAGCATTAAATCTTCAAGCAATGGAAATGAAAACATCACTAGATAAAGACTCCTCCAAAGTCATGTATCAATGCTGAAAGCTCCTGAAGGAAAATAAGAGCTGCCATTGCAGTTGATATGATCAAATATGATCAAATTTATTGAGTGAATCAGAATTCCACAGAAGTCAATTGAGCTCTCCTATTCACTTTTACAATTCCCAGATTTCTCATATTATTGGAAAAATGTCTGAATAAAGAAAAGAAATAACAATTGTGGGTTTGGACCACTTTGAATCCTTGATTAATGCAGAGAAGGGATTGTGTTCATTTTATGTAGTGTTCATTGTATTGGGTGGGCTCTGGGTTGAATCTATTTACCGCTTAAGGCTTCACAGGATTCTACTCTTCCTTAGCATTGTATTTCTGCATTTTTTTTGCAGTTTTCTCCTGTAGAAAAGTAACTTTCCCATATTCCCGTTTTGTGACTAAAATCAGTTATTTTTCAGGACAGCTGCCAGTGCCGGCAATGATTCACCTCATCCACTAGGGTGGACTAGAGTTCCCTGGAGATCCCTTCCAACCAACTCCTTATGTTGGAGCAGGCAGGCAGAAGACAACTCCAACCACAGCTGTTGGCATTTCTTATGTTTTATGAGTGTTTGCAGCGGGGACTGTGGAAGTACTATGTACACAGTATGGAGTGACTATGTACAATAGGTTTATGGATGTACATGACTTAGTTTCTAACCTAGCACCACCCTCACACACAACTGTGCTTTATTTTTTTTAGGTAGGAAGGCCTGAATCACTTTTCTTACCAATATAAAGTCGAGTCACAGGGCCTTGACATATATGGTATGTAAAATCTGTGCTGGAATCCAAACAGTCAGTGAGAATTTATGGCTGGTGTAACTCTGCTCCCTTCAGTAGGTATATATGAGAGGACCTTGGATCTACAGCTGTTGGGTATGAGCATGTGCAATGTCAGAGCTGGAAACTTGTTCTGTACAAACACTGTTTGAACTGTGTGAGTCAACAATCACTCAGTTCAACCAAAGCAAATTACTTAGGAAAAAAGTTTCAGACCTATGTGATGTACTTTTTCATGGCAACTCTGTGAAGAAGAGTGGGAAAAAATAATTTTCTGGTAACTATGAAGTTTTGTAGTTTTTAATTACTGTGAGATTTTAAAGTAAACATGTATGATTCTAAGAAAGCTCTAAAGGCGTAAAGAATCCTCGTTTAAAATCTATTTTCCTTTAGTTTTCCAAATTGTTATTCCTCCCAGAGGTGCTTAAAACCGATTGAATTTAACAGGAATTCAAAGCTATTGTGGAATCTGTCACTTCTTTTTTTCATGGTTTTTTTTCTAAATAAGTGACTTATTCAAACTTACTTTCAGCCTCACTCTCGAAATTACATCTGTCTTTAAAAAAAAATCCCCTGCACCTTCCAAAGTACTTCCCTGTGAGGCCAGTGTGTAAATCAGAGCTCAGCTGGTGTGGGAAAACCCTTTCAGCAGAGTTTAAAACCTCTGTCTGTTTCAGGTGTGGACTGGAAGAAATAAAGGAGAATGCACATTGAAAGCAGCAGAGAAGTCCTGCTTTCTCATGGGCAATAGGGCAGGGGAGACCTGAGACTGTGCCAGCCTTTGTGACGTGTATGGCAGGGCTATCATCCCCCTGTGGCCCTCTGCCTCCTGCTCGTGCATGTGCTCATGTGTGGAGTTTGTGTGGCAAGGTTCTGGTACTGATGGGGTGACAGAGGGGGCTTCTCTGAGAAGGTGCTAGAAACTTCCCTCCATGTCTAGTGGAGCCAGTACCAGCCAGCTCCAAGGCAGACCCACTGCTGGCCATGGCTGACCCCATCAGAGGTAGCAATAGTGCCTTTGGGATAATGTACTTAAGAAGGAAAAAAGTTATCGCACAGAAGCAATCGCATCCAGAGAAGAGAGGAATGAAAATATGTGAGAGCAGACACCAAGGTCAGTGCAGAAGAAAGGGGACAGGGTGCTGCAGGGGCTGGAGCAGAGATTCCCCTGCAGCCCCTGGTCCCCGGGGAGGCAGGATGTTCCCTGGAGCCCATGGAGGACCTCACACCAGAGCAGGTGGATGCCTGTAGGAGGCTCCACTGCTGAGCAGGTTCCTGGCAGGACCTATGGGCCCTTGAAGATAGGAAGCCCACACTGGGGCAGGTTTGCTGGCAGGACTTGTGACCCCACTGGGGATGCAGACTGGAGCAGCCTGTTCCTGAGGGATTGCATCCTCTGGAGGGGATCCACACTGGAGCAGTTAATGAAGAACTGCAGCCCTGAGAAGGACTCACGTTGGAGTTCAAAGGACTGTCTCCCGTGGCAGGACACACAGTGGAGCAGGGGAAGGANGGCTCCACTGGTTCCTGGCAGGACCTATGGGCCCTTGAAGAAAGGAAGCCCACACTGGGGCAGGTTTGCTGGCAGGACTTGTGACCCCACTGGGGATGCAGACTGGAGCAGCCTGTTCCTGAGGGATTGCATCCTCTGGAGGGGATCCACACTGGAGCAGTTAATGAAGAACTGCAGCCCTGAGAAGGACTCACGTTGGAGTTCAAAGGACTGTCTCCCGTGGCAGGACACACAGTGGAGCAGGGGAAGGATGTGAGGAGTCCTTCCCCTGAGGAGGAAGGAGCAACAGACAGTGTTTGATGAACTGACCACCGCCTCCATTCCCTATCCTCCTGTGAAGGTGTTGAGAAGGAGGCAGAGAAATTGTGAGTGACATTGAGCCCAGGAAGAAGGGAGGGGTGGGGAGAAGGAGTTTTTCAGTTTTGGTTTAATTTCCCATTACCCTAGTCTAATTTGATTTGCAGTAAATTAATTTCCCCAAGTCGGTTATGTTTTGCCCATGACTGTAACTGCTGAGTGATCTCTCCCTGTCTTCATGCTGACCAGAGAGCCCTTCGTTATATTTTGTCTCCTCTCCGTTGCTGATGAAGGCAGTGACAAAGTGGCTGTGATCAACAGCCGGCACCAAGCCGGACCCAACCCACCAGAGGTGCCAGGGTGCGGGCGCCCGGAGCCCCTTGTGAGCGTCCCTACAACCGCGGGCTGTCACCGGGGCTCCCTCCTGAGAGTGGGGACACCAATTGCCTCTGCGGCCCCGAATCGGGCATGAACAACCGAGTGGCCCGGGATCGCAGCTCCCCGGCCGTCTCTGCGACCGCACGGGGGAGGCGGCGAGGCCGCGGAACGGCGCCCGCAGCCCGAACACCGCTCTCGCCGAGGGCGGAGCGGCAGCGGGCGGGGCAAAGCGGCACCCGGGCGAGGGGTGGCACCCGGGCCGGGAGGCGGCGGGCGGAGGACGGGCCGGCATG
>VZTB01005695.1:758163-823568 GCA_013397245.1 Thryothorus ludovicianus | reverse complement strand
GCTGCTGGGCGCCGCCGCCGCGCTCGCCCTGTACTCGGCGCTGCCCGAGCCGGCCCGGGCGGACGGCGAGCCGGTGACCGTGCTGCTGTGGTGGGAGCCCTTCGGCCGCCCGCGGCGCTTGCCCGACTGCCGGCGGCGCTACAACATCAGCGGCTGNGCAGCCTGTTGGGCGAGGCGCAGGCGGTGCTGTTCCACCACCGCGACCTGGCGCGGCACGGCGCCGAGGGGCTGCCCCGAGGGTCCCCGCCGCGGCCCCCGCGCCAGCGCTGGGTATGGATGAACTTCGAGTCGCCGTCGCACTCGCCCGGCCTGCGGGGGCTGGCCGGGCTCTTCAACTGGACCATGTCGTACCGCCGCGACTCCGACGTGTTCGTTCCCTACGGGTACCTCTACGTCCCGCCGGCGCCCCGGCCCTTCGTCCTGCCCCGCAAGACGCGGCTGGTGGCCTGGGTCATCAGCAACTGGAACGAGGAGCACGCCCGAGTGCGCTACTACCGCCAGCTGAAGGAGCACCTGCCCATCGACGTGTACGGGGCGCGGGGGCTGGCGCTGCCCGAGGGCGGCCTGGTGGAGACCGTCTCAGCCTACAAGTTCTACCTGGCCTTCGAGAACTCCCAGCACACCGACTATATCACCGAGAAGCTCTGGAGAAACGCTTTCTCCGCCAGCGCCGTGCCCGTCGTCCTCGGACCCCGCAGGGCCAACTACGAGCGCTTCATCCCCCCCGATTCCTTCATCCACGTTGACGACTTCCCCAGCCCGCGGCTGCTGGCCACCTACCTGAAATTCCTCGATAAAAACAAGCCCAACTACAGGCGGTACTTTGCCTGGAGGAAGAAGTACGAAGTCCACGTGGCCTCTTTCTGGGATGAGCATTTCTGCAAGGTCTGCGAGGCTGTTAGGGCAGCTGGGAATCAAATCAAGACTGTTCGAAATCTGGCCAGCTGGTTTGAAAGCTGATGTTCCTGGCGGGTGAGACTTGCCTGGACAGCCTGGGCCAAGCATCGAGGTGTCTGGAAAGATGGGTCTCCCAGAGATCAGTAGCCCAGGTAGTCGGCATTAGCCACAGAAGACTGACATCAGTTGGAGAAGCATACAGGTACAGGAAAACAAGCTGTGAAAAGCCTACAAAAGGAAGATTTTTATTAAAGAGAAAATTACGAAAGTACCAAGAGACATTATGTCAGATGTTTCCTAAAGAGCGAAGTTAAATTTCCAAAAGTTACACAGTTCTGCACAGCTCGACATAAATATCTGATGCCAAATTCCTCAGCTGTACAGCTGAAACCAATTTTGGTGGCTATGACTACTTCCTGGACCGTGAAACTTTCCTCTGCTCCCAGAGGATACATGATCAGTGCTGGTTTTCTGTAATACTAAGACAAAAATGAATGTTTTAAACTGTTTTTTTATGAGTGTGAAAGCTATTTACAGACAAATTCTGAGCCACAAGTGTTGAATGTAAGAATCTTATGATATGGTAGCACCTTTTAGCAATGTTTGAAATTGCAGCAGCCCGCTAATAATGCTTTGAACCAAATAATTGTTCTGTTTAGGAAAAAGCGTATGGAGGGGACTGAATCTGAGTGGACAAACAGCTCAGATGATGTAAAGTATTTCTCCTACTACCTGCTGAAACCATAGGCATGTTTATCCTGTATAAAAGTACAGTAGAAGTTTAAGTACAGGAAAACACAAACTGTAGGGAAGAAAGTTGGAACACTTACACCCTCCCTTTATTCAGGAATTAGAAAATGTTTACAGGAATCTACAGGTTTTTCTCTGCAAAATTATTGCCATACAGGAAAATGCAGGGAAAGGCTCAGAATGGCAGGGGTTTTATTACTGTACTGAATATCAGAAAGGCTAAATTTTTTTCTCAAGTATCAGTAAATAGTGTTGTTGTGTAGCAGCTCTTTTGGTTTATGGCATGCATTTTTAAAAATTCTGCTGGAGGACATACCAGTCAGAATGCTGTTTTGTTGGTTTTTAAAATAATAATTACCAAAAAATCCCCAAAATCCCAAGTAATTTCCATTCAAAAAGAAAATTACTGTTGAGAATAAGAGCTACACTGTTGGTTAAATACAGATTGTGTGAGGAAAGAATATAAAAAGGGAAGGATTTGCTGTTTCTTTGCTTTTGAGGTCTTTTTCTGGTTCAGTTTTTTAATCAATAAAATAGGTTCTTAAGGTAGAAGTCCCTTCGCTCAGTGCATGTCAGGAACATTTACAGTAGTTATTCTCTTTTAGACTCCCGCATTTTTCTGGAGCCATCCTAGTAGTGGATGTGTGGTTACTTTTTGGTTACATGTAATCTTGCTCAACCAAAGCCAGAGAGAAACTTCAGTTACAGTTACACATCCTTTCCAAGCTCAGCCTCCCTGTCTTTTGTGGCTGTGAAGTTTGGAGGGAAAAAAATGACAACCTAGGAGAGACCTGGCAGAATGAATAAGGTATTCATTCTGCTGCTTTTTAATCCATGGAGTTACTCAGAGACTTCATTCAGAATAAAATCACGGGCACAGAACAGGTGGGAAAAGAAAAAATTCAGTTGCAAATAAAAGCTGGGCATCAGAACAGGCAACCTCACTGGCATTTGTGGGTCATATTTAGGTTAGGAAAGGATTAGATTTGATTGAAGCAGTATTGGATATTGGATGAGTACTTTTAAGATGTATGATCTGGCAGTCTACTGTAATTTATTTTTAGTTAGATGTTCCCCACGATTAGGTAAGCATGGAGCAAAGGATTAATGGGGAAAAAACCTAATAATAATGAAGTTCATTAATAATTTGAACACTTTTACCAGTTCAGACCTTGCAGGCTTTTGCAATAATTCCCTTCTGCTTTTGAGCAAGGAAGGTTGGCTGAAAGTACTCGATGAACCTTTTTGTTGTCAGTGCCAGAGTTGCTGTAGAATATTTATAGGGAAGGCAGTGAAAACAGTCTATGCAATGTGAATTATCATAGGAGTGATTCCTGATGCTGCACTTTCACTTCAAGAGGTATAAAGTGATTGTTTAAAGTCAAAGAGTGTTCTTCATGGCATGGTCTCAGTTTCTCTATCAGTAGTTACTAATCCCATAATACAGGGTACGATACTTCTAAAACTCCAATTTAGGTATAGCATTAACAGTAATACCTAAGTGCCAGGATGATAGGTTCCTCCTTTGAATTTATAATACCTTTTTTTCTGTTCAGTTTTTATCAGAGTTCACATAACTGTATACAAAAACCCAATCTTAAAAGTGATGAAATAATATTTAAGATTGAACTATTTTTTATCAGTCTGCTGAAACTAGTGCAATTTTTTCAGTCCTCCTGATTTTTTTTGTGTTTTGTGAAAGTTTCCGGGCACAAAGCTCTTCTGTGTAATCATTAGTAGTGCCACATGCAGAAGTCAGGCTACAGGAGCATGGGAATTTCCAGTAAACATTTATTTTTTTTTCACAGCCTCTCTAAAATAAAGAATTGAAATCTTTCAGGAAATATTTTTGTAAAATTCAGAAGACAGCTACAAAGGAATTTGTATAAAGTGTTCAGAATTCCATGGTGTTTGTAAATTGTGCATTGTGGATTTTCAAGAACTGTATGGTAAAAACTGCAGATTTGTAGTAATTATTGCAGAGCACTTGCATTGGGAGAAGAGAAGCCTTTTCTAATTTCATCATTCTTACATGGATGTTGCAAATTTGTGGCTTTCCATTTGGGAGGAAACTCAGCCCAGGCTTATAGCTGCTGAAGTCAATATTACAGAATTTCTATAACTCTCTGGTTTTTGCTCATCTACGCCACGAGCTAATACTGTATTGTTACAGGCAGAGGACCAGCTTTTGTAATGCACTTTGTAGAGCTCTAGTTCAATGACAAATATGAAATTTGCCTGAACAAACTGGTTTGTACATTGGGTACCAGACTCCACGAGGCATTGCAGATGATGTATACAATCCACTTGAAAAAGTTGGGGAAAGTTATTTTCTCTTTTAAGTCAAAAAGTTTCCTTGAATACATTTTGAAAAAGTTTTTACTCCATGCCTTAAAATATTGAGGTGGAGGGAGAGAAAAGAAGATCATTATCTTCTGGGTTTTATAAGGTGAAGAATTACCATTACTTTTTGATTATAATGTAAATGGAATAGAGAATTATGTGATCCTTCAAATTGCATAGTGTATCTCAGGGAATTTTATACTGTAAGATGTCTTGATCTTCATAGAATAAAGTAACTTTATATTAATTACATAGATTGTCACTCAATAAAATTAAAGGAAGCAGTGCAAAACAACCCTTTTTTATTATTCTGTTGTCTGTGTTATGAAGGCTGAAGAAAACTGCTTTTTAAAGAGAATGAATGTCTTTTCATGTTTGTTCAATAAATAAAAGTGGCTGATTGTTCTCAAAGCAGTCAGACCATCTGAGGTTAGGCATGAAACCTGGTTCTTCCAGGAGAAAAATATTTTCATAGGAGAGGCTGTGCTGAGTTATTTTCTATATGAAAAGGTGCATTTATTGAAGTAAGATGTTACAAAAATGTAATTTCAAACAAAATCAAAAAACAAACATTCTCTTGACCTACAGAGAATTTGAATGTGGTTGGATTCTTTTTGCCCCCCTAAATTTCAAAATGAGACTATGTTTATTTTGGTATTCAACATGTAGTGCTGTATCAACCTTTTTAGCTACAGCTTTTTTCACAGTTGTCCATGGTTGTCTTCAACTGAGCAACAAGACCAAGTGCCAAAAGCTGTTTTCCCTAAGCTTGTGTTAACGCTGACTGCAGCACAAGTGATGGCTCACCCCTCTCTTTACCCTCTCTCATTTTCTCTACAGCTTGGTGCACAGGATTGAGAAAGCATTTCTGAAAAATCCTGCCCAGCCAGGAAGGGGGAGAGTTACAGACTTTGCTTTTCCCCCTAAGGTGATTGATGTTCTATCATTATCACATTTAACTTGTGCAAGTAGAGCTTAAACTGACTGCTTGCTTACTCCTGCCTAAGGGGGGAAACATTTTTTTGCTCATTTTCCAGATGGCACTGAACACTGGGTTGGGGAAAATGGTGTAAATATTTTTCTGACAAATATTGGGTACCATTTGTTCCAGCTTGTTTGGTGACTCTTGAGTGAGTTATGCCTGATTAAACTCATACAGCTCTCTATCCAACAATCATATAAAAATGGTGTTTGTTTTAAGAGAGTAAATAACCCTTTGTAGGGCGCACAGAGCTGACTCAGTCTAAAATCTGTTGATGAGAACACAGACTTAATGTGGATTTAAGTGTTGTTTAACTAAAGATAACTCAGGATCCAAGTATAACAGCCTGTTTTTAATCAGTAAAAAAAAGTCATTAATTGAATAACTTGCCTGTAACCAGCTTGGTTTATGTAACCAACTCAGTTTAACAATTTGCATAATTATATATTTTCTTCTATGTGGTCATTTAAAAGATAACACCCCAGGCCAGAACTTCTATGTCTTCTTTGCATTCTGCAGATTTTTTTTCATGGTCTTGAGCTAAATACTTAAGCTTAATTTTGACACAATGGCAGCTGTTTCTGACAGTCTCACCTCAAAGATTATCTGAGATAAAAAAGTCGAACCTGTTTTTCAGGAGTGCTTTGAGAGCAGCAGGGATTTCTCACTGCTGGAGCTAAACGTGCTCAATGTGTTCAGGAAGCAACAAAAAGCTATGGCCCTCTCTTAGTTGAAAAAATTTCTCTAAAGGAGTACATACTTTTCTGAATTACTTCAATTATTTTAGGCCCTTATAATTGCATGGGTTTAATTTTTGCAACAAATTTAAAACGGAACTTTATTTCAGGACTGCTTAATATTTTAATAACTATGAAGAATTATCCCAAATCTGGAACTTAAATTTTTCTCTATTTATCAAAACATCTTTTGAAGTTAATCAACCCATAGGTTGGCTGTATGCATTATGGAAGAAAATTCTGCATTTGTGTCCTTGAATTTGCCATTGATGTAAAAGATGCTGTAAATATTTTGGATGGTGAGAAGCTCAGCCCAGGAAAACACAGAGCATTAGGAATGCTCAAGCTCACTATGGCTCTGAGATCCTGATCACATGAATTCCTATGACTGGAAATTGGCCATCTTGCTTTTAAGCAGAAGGCAGAAAGATGATTGCAAATAGAAAGCATAGATTATCGGATTGGGGATATATTTTGGTGCATTTGTAATGCTGCCAAATACCTTTGTGTAGTATAAAGATGATTGATTTGTTTGAAGCAAGCACAACAGGACTACATGAAATACAGCAAAATAATTGTCTTAAAGGGCAAAGTTGGATTCAAAATGGAAAAATTATACTGAAATTAAAGGAAAAAAAAAGGCATGCAATTGTGGGAAAGCATGGGTAGACATTTTGAATTGTTAAATGGGAACAAACAGAGAATGTTCTTGGAACTGCTGACTCTAGCCCTGAAAACATAGGTTCAGAGTCATGCTGATGCTCATGCTTACATCTGCTTCTGACTAGGAATGGCCTCCTGAAATTAAGGCAGAGCTCTGAACATTTTCATTCCCCTTCCAGTCCCAAGTGTATGTTTTGCCTGCCTTATTGTTGGCTTCCCCTCTCTGTCATTCCCATGTTGCTCCTCAAATGTGCACAGACCTGAGAATACCTTCTTTAACGTCTTGTTACCTTAGAGAAGGAGAGCTAAGAGGAGGCAAGTTAATGTATGGATGTTTGCTGGGAATCTTGGTTGTATTCTGCAAGAGTTCTGGGGTAAGTGCAAGAGAGCATTACAAACTGAATACAAAGCAGAGAAGCATGTTGTGGGGCAGTATCTTGGAGACCTCAACCTGGTCTGAGACATCTCATGAGTTTTTAAGGCTGAGACTTTATGCTGTGAATTTTCCATTTAGTGGCAAAGATCATGTATCCCCAAATATGGGATCCCCAGCACTGATGAATTATGTCAGAATCAAAGAATCATAGAGACGGCCTATGAACAGAGACAATAAGTCTGTGCTGTGAAAAAATTTGTCAGATTAATTTGAGCAAAATTTGTCCTGAGTTCAGGCTCTGATAAAGCATATCAATGAGAATCCTTAATTAAAAAAAACCAAATAGATTCGCCACACTGTCTGTTATGGTGTCTGTGTTGAGGAATGTTCTCTATGCTATCTTCACAGTTGAATCACGTTTGTTGCAACTACTGAGGTATTTATTAAAGTAAGGATTAATCCACAGGAGTTGCCGACATTTAAGGAAAGAATTTTTATGGGACTACTGATACAGAGGAGATGAAATCTGGTCCCCTGCTCAAAGTCAAGGAGAGACATTCTGGAGAAGCCCACAGGCACCAACACTGCAGGTAGTATGAGTGAGTAGGAGACCTGGGCTTGACTCCATGTGGGAGATGGAGAAGATAAATATTACCAAAGTGCTGGGGGTTTTCTAACATTACTGAAGTGCTTTGAAACCCATTGCCTAAAGCATTTGAGAAATGCAAGGCACCTCACAACAGAACACAAAAAGAGGCTCTTTTGGTCACAGGCATAGACTTTGCCCCAGTCTGAAAATGTTTCTATGGCTAAAAGCTGCAGAAACAAGCCAGAAAGGCCCCATGAGCTTTTTCCCAGGTAAGCAGCCAGAAGAGAGCAGGAGAAAGCAAGGATATCACCAAGGCTGTAGAAGAAACGTGTTAGTTGAAAAGTTTGCAGAACCCTTACTGGCAGTCCCAGTGACCTGACCAGGACAGGGGCTAAGGGAGCATTCCTCTTGGATTTCATATCTGCAAATAATTTTGCCCTGAGCATAGAAGCAAGATACATGATCCTTTCAGCCAGGTTGAGTATCAGGACCATCAGGGCACAGAGGAACCAGTTAAGGCACATCTCCAGCATTTCAGAAGAAAGATGAATCTCACTCCTCCTCTTGTAGGTGTGTGAGGCAGAGGCATAAGCTGCATTCCTTGCACTGGTTCATGACCTGTGACATCCTGTGGGAAAAATCTTTTGCTGAACATTGCCTCAAGGGCAGAAGTGGTTTTAGCCAACCTATTTTTTATAACCAATGGTCTTAGAACTTGACAAGCTCTCACAGCTGTCCAACTGGCTGTCACAACTCTCCAGCTGGCTGAGCTATGGACTCTTTAAACAGTGTCTGCTGGCTGTGAGAAGCTAAATGTGCTGTTTAGGCGTCTGAATAGGCTTTTCACAGTTGAAGACGCTTGATTTATTCCTTTTGCTTTAGTGGTTGATGTATCTACCTGTCACATTTCTGCTATGGATCAACCTCCACACCTTGCTCTCACTTCCTTCTCTGCTAGCCAGCCCAGCTGCTTGGGCAGGTTAACCTGGTCTGGTGGGTTTTGATACCTAACAGAAAAGTAGCATCATGAAAAAAAAATAGGTATGTGGTTTTCTCTTTTGGTGGCCTTCTGGTATTGTGGGTTGTCAGGCTGGGATTGGGCAGAGAAGGAAAGTGAAATGTAGAATGTAGAAATGTAGACTCATCTTCTTGCTTAGCCTAAAGCTAATTATACACAAAAAATTAATAGATTCTAGAAAGTAAGTGTTTCTAAAAGCCAAATTGAAGAAGTTCTATTTGCCCTGTATTGTTCCCCATGACAGTGGTAGAAATGGGGATGGAGAAATCTCCATTTCTAATTTTCTGAACAGTTCTTTCTCTGCAAGTTCAGATCGGATCCTTGACTGCCTCAGAGCACTCCCTCATCTTGTGCCATGGCTTGTTCACCTGCTTGATCCTGCTGAACTGCAAGGAGGTCTGGGCTGTTTTAACCTGCCTTTGAGGCCATCTGCTTTCCTCTAGCAGATAGGTAGGGCCTGGAGGGGACAGTGAGCTGTGTGTGAGTGCTGGCATCTCAGATCCCATGCTCACATCCACCTGGGGAATACAAAAACAGACCTGATCAAACCGTTCAGCTCCTCCCATGTCTCCCTATGCCCCTGCATCCTGTAACTTGTCTTAATACTTGAGCAGTGTTACTTGTGGCTGTGCTGGCTCTGCACAGAAAAGCCACGAGACAACAGCGGGTCATATCTTGGCCCCACATCCTCAATCAGGCCCACAAGCCAAACCCACAAAGTAACCTGGATATCTCTAGGTACACCTTTTATGAGGCATCGGATACTTCAGAAAGACTGTTATCTAGGCCATATCCTGTGTGTTTTCTCATTAATAACTTCATTTATTTTGCAAACGTTGTTTTAAAAAGGCAGAGTGTTATACTAGCCAAATAAAAAGTAGTCTACTTTTTTTTCCCCCTGATGTTAACTACTGGAGTATGTGCAGGCTGCCAAAAATTTCTTGTTTTTTGGGATATTGCTCAGCCGCATGCTGCTCGTATTGTTCCGTGAACATCCATTTATCCTGTGGATTTCACAAGTGGTTTTGGAGTATATAAAGTGTCGTCTTCTCTTATGCAAATTTCTGCTTTTTATTGGTCTAGACCACAGTATGTGCTATGAAACTAGCTGGAGCAAGACTTTTGAAAATAGATAATTTTCTCTATGTCATGTCCATCTCTCCTGGTCTGGATTGGGATCTGTGTTTTAAATCATGCTGGGACAGCACACTCACTGGTGTACTACACTCTGCTAACGTAGGTGATAGATACTTTTGCTGCTTTTGCATATCTGGCATGGTCTAGCTGCTTTAATGCTGCCACAAAAATAAGTGCAAATGAGCAAAGAGATAGAATAGATTGCATGAGTTCAGATGAAACTGATGCATTATAACCCTTAGATTGAAACTTAGAAATGCAGAGGGTAGTTTCAAACCATTTATCTGAAATCTCATAGATAAAAGGGAACTTTGGGTCTGGGAACCTGTTGTCTTGTGTTAGAGTGAGTTTACTGTCACTTCCACATAGGCCCTTTCAGGCTGGAGGAGAGCCCATATACTGAGTCAGGATTGGTTTGACAGAATACAAGTGAGAGGGGGACAACAAATTTCATCACTTGCTCATTTTTGCTGTTCTTCAGATGAAGCCAGAGATCCTAACCAGTGCTTACTTATTTCCAGCTCTGATGTGTCATATTGATGAATATGTGGATTCCTTATGGCTTAACAACAGACTTCAGTTTGAAGTGTGATATGAAAGAGTAACATGGATATAATTTTTATGTTTTACAAATACATGTGTGTTGCAAGCTGCTTCATCATCAGAGAACCTACAGGCAAAGCAGACGACTGTACCATGAAGGTTTGGACCCAGAAGGACACAGGCATTTCACTTGATACTGAAATGGAACCTGCTTTGTACATCTGTGGGATTCTGTGTTTAGATTAGAAGCATTTGCTTTGACTCCTGTTTCTGTGTCTCCTGAGTGTTCGTTCTCAGGAATACTGAAATACTCTCTTGGACTTGCAATCAAGATTTACCTGTGCACACATAAATGCTGAAGGAATGTGGCCTGGGTGACTGACAGGTGTGTAAGAGAACAAAAAGTGCCACTGCAAGGGAACACTGGCTTTGTTCTCACTGAAGAGTCAGAGCACATAGTGCCTCTTGTTACTCATGTTTATAGCACACTAAAGCCTTCTATAGTGAGCCTTCTGAAATGCTGCTCCTGCATCAAAGGGAAAGTATCCATTAGTTTCTGTGATATCTCTCCTGTCTAGTTTAACCAGAAGGTTGCCAGTCATCTGATTTTACAGGTACTTCTCCATTCTTTTAAATGAAAATGATTTCAATTACATCACAGGTTGCTTGGTTTGTATGATGAAAACTCAGCATTATAATTAAGCTACAGGAACGTCTGGCTTTAGTGAAAATGTCACAAAATTTTATCTTTGTTTCAGCCTCCACAAAGTCTAATATAAAACAAGAGAGAAGAATCTGAGGGGTCCTAAGTCCTGTGACCAGACATGGAATCTTTCCTGATCTTTGCTCTTAGGACAATATTCTAGATATTTTATGATTCTACGTCTTCTGTAAGAGGTAGTCCAGGACGCACAAGTAGATTTCACCCTTTTCTGAAGTCTTGCATATTCGTAATTAATTTGAAGTAATTTTTGCCTGACTTTCTTGGAGATAAGAGTCCTGGTTTCTAGGATGATACATTCCCCAGCATTTACCCACTCCTTCAGTCAGTGACCCAGTGTATGAGTTGCGGAGGTGAAAGTCTCCACTCAGCCTAATATCTAAGGTCAATGTTGTGTGCTTACAGCTGTCCCTCTCACAAAACAGTTCTCAAAACAGGTAGATGATCAGTTATTATCTGAGCTCAGGAATGGTAGTAATTAATGGTGGTGGGATTTTGCAGAAATTCTCCCGGGCTAATAAAGTCTTTTTTGTCACGCCTGAGATGAAAGAAGCTGAAACTCTTCAAGTCTTGCTTCCAAGGTTGTTTATTTAATCTAATCTAAAACATTCTTTCCCTGACCTGCTGAGTTCCTTCCAGCAGGACAGTTGAAGGCAAACTCCTCGCCCTTGGGGTGGTGTTTATCTTTTATACTAAAAATTACGTTTGCATTATTTGCAATTACTTTCCAATACCTATCACCTATGTTAGACAGTCAGTCTCTTCTCAAAACCAATCACCCGTGCCACTGTCACAGCAGAAATGGAGAAGGTGAAGAAGAAAGAAGAAACCTAAAAAGAAGCAAGGTTCCTCCATCTTGGCACCACCTATCCCCCTGTATTAAAACCGAAAATCTACTTTTACACCCTGTGACAAACTTATTATTACTCTATTTAAACTCTTGTGACCTGTAATTCTTCTTTTAAGGTTAGCAATAGTTCCCATGGGCTAAAATCCAAACCACAGGTGTTCTGGGCTCTGATCCAAGGTTTCTGAGCCCTCTGCCCGGGTCTCTGCACCTTAAATGCAGCCAGAAACGAACCTTGTGTTCCCACAATGGGATGCTGGTATGTTTGGGACAGCCTGATTCTTCGCCTTAGGAACACCTGAATGGAGTAAAACAGGGCCTGCCCAAACCATTCCTTGTTCTCATTTCCCTCTCTCTTTGATTATAGTAAGCAAATAACCCCTCTGTTTGTAAATGCACCTAATATTATCCTTAATTTCTTGGGAGATTGTGAGGTATTTTCCTCCATTAATAAACGTTGAGATCCACAAGCAAAAAAGCTACTGCAGTGGTATGGAGAAGATGATGCTAGAGGCTAAAGGAGTGCATGGCAGTCAATAAGGCGAGAAGACTGCTGGATTAAAGCAGCCTGGATCTGTGACCTCTATAGGAAAAGTTACTTTCATCTTTGCAAAGCTGAGGGTCTAGTAGGAGTTGTCACTTCTGCTTTGAGAATGCAGAGCAACCTTGCTTCCACCCCCATTTCCACTCCATCCACATCCTCATCCTCTGTATATTGTCTTTGAGAGGAATATTGTAAACATGATGGAGGTGGGAATGTCTTCTTCATGTCAGCATTTCCCTGAAAGTTTGACCTGGATCAGTTAGAAAGGTTCACCCAAAGCATAAGAGAAATCTCTCCAGTGGCTTTCTTGGTGTATCACCCTACATGTTAGTGCTATATTTGCCTATATAGCCACAGAAATTATCACAGGAGACACAACAAAAGAGTGGCTCCAACATCAACCAGAGTGACCAAGCTGATGTGATGTTTATTCTGAAAGCAGAAGAGAGTGAAATAAGATCAAACTGTTCATTTCACATGCACTGTTTGCATTGCATTAGTGCAGTAATATGTTTATATACCCTGGTATTTTGCATCTCTTTGATCTTTGCAATCTCACATTACAGCACAAACAGAACAGGGTCTGCATGAAACAACAGTGCATTGTGTGCCTTTGTTTACAGTGAGCATGACCTCATGGGTTGTGTTTCAAAGTTCCAGAGAAGCCCATAGCCCCAGAGCAAAAGAGAGATTTCTATTCTTCACCACTTATATACACCTCTTGAATATAAAGGAGAGGTGTCAGGCAGTCAGGTTTTGTTGTGTTTTGATTTTCAGGGGACACATCATGATTTCCAATAACCTGATGCTCTACCCATCATGTGCTACATTTCATTTGCCCCCCTTGGGACATGCACTGGCAGTGGAGGATGAGTTTGAGTCTGCACAGAGCAAAGTGTGCAATCTTGGGGGCCGTGGGGAAGAGGAGGTGCTGTATCAGCACAATAGGACATTGCCTCTTGGAGCAAACAGCAACAGCGATGGTGGCAGTAATGCCTGAAATTTTTTATATTTTTATATATTTNTATTTTTTAGATTCTATGCTGTTTTAGTGGATAGTTTTAGGTTTCATATTAAGTGCTACTAAGGTCTCTTCCCAGAGTAGATAGACAAAACAATTCCTTCTCTAGCTCGATACCAAGGGCATCTTTCAGATCTAAGAACAAAAACAGCAGTGAAACAAAAACCACCCCAAAACACCAAGGAGGATAGAGCTTCATAACTTGAAGCTATGGCTGGACAATTGAGTCTAACATGCTAATGGACCAAAACTTATAAAAGTGTGGGATCTCGTGGTCAGTTGTCCATTTTGTGACCATTTTAAGACATCTTGGGTGTGGTCTGGCTGGGGTATTTTGCTGCCCAGGTATACCTATTGAGGCCTTTTAATAAATCCCTACTTTATCCCTTTGCTCTGTCCAGTTTCTGTTCCAGGTCAGCCTCAAGAAGGCATCAGCAGGTACCAGCATCCATCCTTGGCCAGGCTGCTACATATTTTGAGTAGAATGAGATGATTTTCCTCATCTTTGAAGGTGGTATTCCCTATTCTCTTCAAAGGCTAATAGAAAATTAGTTTACTCTTACATGCATGGTATTCAGAGCAGAACCATGGGCAAAACAATGGGCTAAAGTGAACAGAAGAAACATGACCTACCAAGGAAAGAACAACTTTCCTTGATCTTCAGCCCAGCTTTGGAGATAAAAGCGCCCTGAATGGTAATACTTGTATCAGCTAATGGAGCTCACTGCAGGTAATGTCCTTTTACAGCAAATGTGAGCTTCTAGGTCAAAAGCTGCTGCCAATTTTAAATAAGACTGCATTGAGGAAAAAGAATCACAGGCTCTTTGGTAGCCCACAAGGTCCCAAAGATCATTCTGGATGTTTTGAGTAAAAATTAGTGTCTTGGATTTTATCTGAGACTTGAAGTGTGTCCTAGGACAGAGGGGTGAAAGATACACGTGTAATTCAATTTTAGAAGTGAAAATCAGGCCCATGGGATCACCTTGGGAAAAGTTTGGAAGCCACCCTGGATCTCAGTTGAGCAGGTTTTCATACCATGTTCTGAGAGGTTTTCATACCATTTTCTAGCCTTCTGTTGCTGTGATCCAGTCCTAAAGTAAGATAAGCATAGAAAACTGAGACAAAGCCCACACAGAAAAAGTCCTGGTTGGAAAAATGCCCAGGTACACAGAGAACTCCTCCTTCTCCAGGAGCAGGTCAGGCTACCATAGTGCTTCTTTTTTGTTCTGTACTTGTATTACAAGTGGCAGCGGATTCCCATCGGTCAAGTACATGGATATAATTGTCACTTTTGCTTCTGGTTCCTTTCCAGAAAAGAGTTAGGCTATCTCAGTCCTTGCAGAGGCATTGCCAGGTGGCTCTCATCCGAGGCCAGGACTCACCTGAACACTGAGTCCTTTGTTCTGCACTTCCTTGATCACACAAGAAGCCAATAATCAGATCATGGTTTACTGGCAACCTGCTTTCCTTAAAACACAGGCAAAGAGAATGAGAGCAAAAGGTTTATCACCTGGGGCCTTTTCTTTGTCAAATCTTCATCTAGCAACCAACATTTTGGTATAATTGAAGTGCTAAATGGAGACAACTGTACATGCAGTTAACTGCATGATCGGTTAAATAGATAATGTGTCTATGAAGAAATACTCAGAAATATCCATTTCCTTTTTCTTCTCATTGTCACAGTGTCACCAGTGAGGACAACTGGAGTGTGCATGCTCTTGCAAAAAAGAATGGTCTCTGATACAGCTTCTCTGTGCTGTGTCCATTGATAAATGCACTTCACTTGCTTATCAGTTTTCCAGCAACATAGCTGTGCAGTGATTTAACTGGGCAGGCAGCTAAACACCTCCCAGCCATTTGGAAAAAAAAGTACAATTAGTGGGTTGAGATAAAGATAGTTTAATAGAACAGAAAAGAAAGGGAAAATAATAATAATAATGATAATAGAATATGCAAAACAAGTGACACATGCTGCAGTTGCTCATCATTTGCTGAATGATGCCCAGCCAGTCCCTGAGCAGAGATTGGTCTCTCCTGGCCAACTTTCCCACTTTTATTATTCAGCATGATGCCATATGGTATGGAATGTCCCTTTGGCCAGCTGGGGTCAGCTGTCCTGGCTGTATCCCCTCCCATCTTCTTGTACACCCCCAGCCTCTTCCTGCTGGCAGGGCAGAGTGAGCAGCTGGAAAGTCCTTGACATAGAGTGAGCACTCTTAGTAACAACTAAAACATCAGTGGGTTATCAGCATTATTCTCAACATTATTCTCATCCTAAATCCAAAACATAGCACTGTACAGCTACTAGGAAGAAAATTAATTCTACCCCAGCTGAAACCAGGACAAGCTTTGTACTTTGTACTTCTTGTGCTTTGAAGCCTTCTGCTATCTGTGTGCATTAAGAGTTATAAAAAGAGTGAAGGGTTCCTCCAGCACTGCCTCTGTTTGACCTCTGTTAACAACATAAGGGCTGCATATATCAAACAAGAAACCACACAGACTTCCTGAAACCTAAAATAAGGAAAAAGAAATCATAATTACAGCAGCCTTTCATTGATGAGTTCAGCTTCTTCAGTTGTCCTTAAAAGCCCAGCAGCTGAGATAAGCATGGCAGCAGGCTCTGGATCTTAAAAGAATCGAGTAGTTTTGGTTTTGAGAGGTGAGGAACTGACTTCCAACGTCAGATTGCAAAATCAACTAGCACCTGCCAGAGCTGCTAGAGGAGCATGTTCTCTGCTGTAACTCTTCCAAGATGGCTCAGAGATCTCAGATTTCAGAAATTTCAGATTCAGAGAAAACAGCTCAAACTCCATCTCCTAATCTGCATGCATTCAGTACAGAGTATGGGATCTGGGGTTTCCTGCAGCACAATGCTGCTATAAATTCCTGTGATGCAGCCTGGTGTCCTGTGTGCCTACTGGTATATCTGTAAAACTCTGTAGAGGGAGAGTCACCAGGTTTCAGGTAGCAAGGTGCTAAAACTGCCTCTCATAAAGAAGCATGTGTTCTCCTGGGTACAAGGAGTAGGTGGGACTAGATAAGGGCATTGGGTTCAACAAGATTTTGCAAGTGCAGGAAGTAGAGTGCAACAAGCTTGACATCCTGCAAGTAATAATCAATGTCTGTGTGCAGCTGAGGACAGGAGAGGAGTTTGTAACCTCTTTATTCTTGCTATGGATTTCTTCTCTCTGAGCTTGCTGGTTTAGCTGAAGCCTTGTGTATTGAACATCTGTTCTGCCACACCTCTGTCATGATGCTGCTTTTACACTGTCTTGCTTTGGAGCATTAAAGCTTTCAGCCAGGTGAAGCTGGAGTTTGATGGTTTCCTTGCCCATTGCTTCTTTAGTGTCCCATATCTCCAGCTAGAGTGTGGGAGTCTGGGTGGGAGGTGGAATCCGTGCTCACATGTATTGGCAGAGGGTGACAGCAGAGCCAGCTCTGCTCCCTCACTTCCCCCTGCAACAGAAGAAGCCAGATCCAGATAGATAAAGCAAGAACAATACGAATTGGGATGGTGTAAATGCATAGAAATGACAGTCCTAGTTAATTCTATCTTTTTGCACAAACATTATGAAAATGTCCGCTTGACATTCCTGTAACAGAAAAAAAAAAGAAAAGAAGAAAAAAAGAAAAAAGAAAAAAAGAGAAAAAAATAAAAAGAAAAGAAAAAGAAAAGAAAAAAAAAGCTGTATTAATTTGGGGAAGACTTGTTTTTTCTCATAACTCTTGAAAAGTGTTATACTGAATATACAATGATCACTGTGGGTTTTTTCTGTGCTGCACAAAAATGTATATGAAGAATGGTTATTTCTCATTTTTAGAATTATTTATCCATGCCTCTCTAGCCAGTTATATTTAGGATGAGATGAATCACGAACTGTTGCTGCCCAGTGACTATAAAAAGAGTCTTAAATGGCCATCTCAGATGCACGTCTTTTGTAACCATTTTTGTTGTACTACTCTTCCTTAATTTAGTTTCACAGTTTAGATAGAAAAATCTGTTTGTAAACCAGACATCAGATCTCTTATGTCAAAACGAAACCCAACATTAATTGATTTTATATAATAAAATTTGATCTGGAGATTCTAAAAAAATCGTGAGCAATGCAGCAACTCCCACAAACATCTCCATAGCCATGGCTTGCTGAGGTGGGTGCTTTGGCATCTCTGGTGTGCAGTGGGTGGTGTGGCAGTACCGTGGCTCTCCCTGCCCATCGCCTTGCCAGCAGCAAGCCTTCCCACCCTCAGCAGAAGGCACAGTGTTTTGCAAACTCTCTCCTTCTGGCCTGTTTTAGACATCTGTGCCGAGGTGAGCTGGAGTTGCTTGGAGGGCTTGTTTCCCTCCCTGGGGCAGGGGTGAGGTGTGTCTGTCCAGGGGGAGCTCACATGGGGGAACCACGAGGAGCTGGGGTACTGGGGTGCTGCTGTGGGCATGGTGCAGCACAGATGTGGCCAGCTGTTGTTTGTGGTTCCACAGATGGAGGAACAGTGTCTGCAGACGTGCTGAACCAGCGGATGCTCGGGTCCTGCAGCCTGAGAAAGGAGCTTCCACCTGGTCTGGCCACAGGGGAGCATCAAACCTGGCTCCAGAACAGGAATGTGCAACCAGCTGCCCTGCTTTGCCTAGCAAATGAATGGTAAACAACATTAGAGGCTCATTAGGGCAAGGAACTTCTCTTTTTTTGTCTCTCTCATTCTCTGCCTTATTTCCTATATTGTCATAATAGAAATAATGCTGTTATTATTAACTAACTGGTTTGCTGAAAAATAGTATTTTCAGACCAAAGGTATTGGTATTTATGAGCTTTAGGCAAAGAGTACCATAAATAAATTAATTTCAATGTGTATAAAAATGAAATGCTTTTGTTTTGTAAAATAATTTACCTTCGCTTATAAAATAATTTATTATTGTTTATTAATCCATAAAATGTTGCAGTGTTTTGCAAAGTAATTTGTCTTTTGCATTTTTGAATAAAGAATTAATATATTTTAATGCCATACTAGTCATTTAACTGATTGGGACAAGTTTAGTAAGATTAATTTTGCATTCCAATGCTGAGTACTCTGCAGGACAAATAAATAACAATTAACTATAACAAAACTTCAGACTTGCTATTCATTTTGCAAAGAAAGGAGAAACAGAAGACAACAATGCCAGCTGTATCTAAACTTCATCAATCCCACTGGATCCATTAAAAAGAATAATTTGAAGTTTTTCTTCATATTTCCGTTTTCCCCGTGCACTTTTTCCATGCTGCAGGAGGGAGGAGTTTCCCAATGGCAAGAGAGGGGGAGGAAGGCTTGCTGTAAGGTTCAGGATTGAGCAATAAATGTCACGAAGACAGTGTCAGATGGCAAAAGTCATAAACTGGATATAATAAAGACTTTTTTATTGCCCTTCCCTGAATTTGTGGGATGGGGTCTGGATAGTGGCTGAGCACTGGAAGGAAGTAACCTTGCTGTTTTTGCTGTCAGTGACTCATAAGGGACTCAATCAGCTCTTGGAAACACAAAAGCACCGTTGTGCAAAGTTCTCATCTCTGGTTATAGGTAGTCATTACCTCTGAGAGGGTGCTCAGAATGTGTAGGAGTTTCCCTCTGCCAAGAGAGTATTTTGAAGTGTCTGGTTTTTGACAACCCAATTTTCTTCCCATGCTTCTACTCCTTCCTGACAAGACAGTTGTAGGGAGCATTTGCAATTTTCTTGATTCAAAATTTTTGGTAAGTATAGCGAGGGCAAAATCCTGTTCAAAAAGCAGCAGAGAAAGCTTTCTATTTTGGTTTTTGGTTTGGTTTTTTTTTCAGCAAAGGTTATTTGTATTTTTTAAATACAAATTTAAATATTTTTAAAAAATTATATTCGTGGCTGCTTGTCATCTTGGCTGTCTGCTAGCATTGCACAGAATCAGAATGAAATATCAGCATTCCCCAGGCACACAGCATCAAGGTGATTGATCCCCTGTGTCACTCACCTGTCCCTGGCAAACACCAAGCACCTCCCAAGTTCATCAGGCACCCTGATGTGTTAACCCATTAGCAACCTCTTTGCTCCTTAAAAACAGACGCTTTCTGTGTTCTGCTTACTATGAACATCCTTTTATTTGTCTCTTGTAATGGGTTTTAAATCTGCTCTAATTATATGGCAGCCTTTAGATGGGCTATGGTTGGTTTTCTTCACACTGGTGGAGTGCAGAGGGAGAACGCAGGGCCAATTGCTCCCATCAGCAGGTACCTGAAGGACATTTTGGGTTGGATCTTTGCAGGGAGATACGCAGCAAATCCCGGTGGGGTGCAGTGGGATCACGTAAGGAAGCTGGGCAGGCTCTGTGTTCCATTGCTGACTTTCCCACGGGCGCTGTTTGGATGGGGTGGACTCTCTGCGCCTCTCCTAATCCCTGCTGAGGGGATTATGGCACTGTGCTTCCCGAGGGGCACTGGGGGGTGTAATCCGCTGCTACGTGAGGGATTTGCCCGGGGATGATGCTGAAATGCAAAGTGGTATTTTCACTCGGAAGATGCTGCTCTGCTGCAGCAAACCCATCGTGTTGGAAGCTGTGTAAGATCTGTAATAGTGTGTGCTTGTTACAATGGCTGCCAGTGGGAATTTGGGTTCTGTGCTGAACTCTTCTGTTCAGTCCCAGTTCTCTGCTGTACTCTAACAACGCTGAAAATAAGTGTTTTACAGGCATCTGCCTTCTGTGACAGAGATTTGCATGGCTCTTTGGGTTTGCTTTCAGTGAAGTTGGTTCTTGATTCTGAGTCTTGTTTCCATAGTCCTTTGGAAGACCCCTGAATGTTAACACAGTGTCAATTTACATATTTAATTGTGGGTTTAGAATTGTTTTTAATTTTTTTTCCATTATTTTTGCTGTCTTCATAATTTCTATAAGTTAGAACATATTGATAGTGGAAGAATAATTTTTTATGCTCACTTCAGGCTTGTTAAATTTTCTTGTGTTTCACCAGGGAAGATACTATCATCATGAACCAATGAGAATTAAGATATTTCTACCAACAATACCTTAAAACAATTTTTTTCATTTAGAACTGACTTCTGTAGTGGAACTGAAGGGAAAGCAGACACAAGCCTCTATAGTGTAAGGTTTGCCAAGGAGGCTGCAATTGTATCAATACCAGATAATGACAGACTCAAAACTGGCTTCAAAGTGCCTGCTACTTGCTTTGCTTTACAGCTTGGAAGAATTTCATAGAAAAGCAGGAGCACCTGGTGGTGCTGTCACAAAATGTTGAAACTTTTAAGCCTGATGAGGAAGATAAATAGGCATACAATTTTGCAAGTGTGTATGCTGAGGGGAAAAACAAAAAATTATTACTTACTTGCTTTCTGAGCACCTTAAATATTACACTTCCTGGGCCTGAGTGCCCCTTCCAACACAAACCGTTCTATAATTCTACCTTTTTCAGAAAAAGGGGGACTCACATTGCCCATGCATCTAAAACTCAGTGAAGACTAGGATGAGCAGAAAGAAGAGGGAGATGCACTGTACTCCTCAGTGCTAGTCATGAATAGAAGCTGAATGTTTCATTTTCAAAGTCACGTTTGATTTGGCTTTTCCTTATTGTAGCAAATTCAGGGCTTTACTGGCTTTTAAAAAAATAATGTTTGTTTAATCATGTTTAACCAGTCTAATCCCTCATAAAGTATTTGGTTTTGTAAAGCACATACGTAGGTTTATGCATAATCAGTATTTATTTGGGGCAACAAGCAGGGAAAATGAAGACCAGAGTAGCACAACACGTGGTAAAACTAAATGAAAACTGAAAACAAAAACTGCGTGATGTAGTGCAGGTATAATGGGGTTTAAGAGCTGAGTGACAAGTGAGTTATATGGAAAAGGCAGGGAAAGTGGGGATTTGGGGCTGGAACTTTGCTTTTTTATTCCGAAGTTTTTTATTCTGTGCCCTTCTCAGCTAGCCCAGGGCTGCCAGCTGCACACGCCTCTGCAGGAGCTGAGCCGTGGCTCAGTCCCTAGATGGGGTTAGAGCGCTGTGATTCTCAGCTACCTCCTGCTGCTCCCTCTGCACCCTGAAAGGACCAGCTGGTAAAACAGGCAATGTCCTAAAAGGGTCTTTGGAGGGGTCACATCGTGTTCGCAGCTGCCACCCAATCTAATCAGCCAATGTTGGGATGCTTTTCTCAAGTAATTGTGTGAAATACAACCAGATTCTTTGAAAAGGTTGCTTATTTGATAGCTGTTTCTCAATTATATTAGTGGCCCCTTAAGTTCTTGTATTTTATATCAAGTAAAATGCTTCTGCAGAAACAGAGGCTTGTCTGATGTTGCAGACTGTGTGCCAATTTTGTTTGAGTGAACAAGCCCCCACAGATGACAAATCTTAGAAGAGCAGAGAGTAAATTCACAAACCTTACTTTCACTGTAAATGTTTCTGTGTGTCTCCACAGTCTGGAACTGCCCATTAAGTGTTCTTTATAATAACACATCTGGGCTTCCAAAAAATAGGGAGAAATGCCTGCTACTGGAGAAAGGACAGCTATGTCCTTTTATCAGTCATCAAGAAAAATAAAGATGGTCTTTGACTTAGTGTAGGGGGTTGTTCATCAGTGTTACACAGTTTGTATCTGTGGTGTATGCTTCCATGAATAGAAGTCCCTTGGCTGCAGGGGTTGCTTGAGCTGCTGCTCTGTAGGGAATGACACTGGCTTGCCTCTTTATCAAGTTGCAGGAGCTTTTGGGAATGACAGTCCCTGTCTGCTTCTGGAGGAGGTTTGTTGTGAAAAGAAACTGTGCTGATTGTGGAAGTGTGGGGAGGCAAATGAGAGGCATCAGTAGGTGCTGTGCTGGCATCTCTCTTCTTTGCTGGGTCTCACTAGCCAGCACATTTCACAGGTTAAGTTCTGCTAGAGCTGGGCTTACTTGGGGTAGCTGCTTTGGACAATAGAATCATAACATGGTATGTATTGGATAAAGGTCATTTTGTTCCAACACCCCTATGATGGAGAGGGACACCTTCCACTGGACCAGGTTGCTCAAATCCCCATCCAGTCTGGCTTGAAGACTTCCAGGAATGGGGCATCCACAACTTCTCTGGGCATCCTGTGCCAGTGCCTCACTGCCCTCATGGTAAAGAAATTCTTTCTGTTATCTAATCTAAACTTATACTCCGTCAGTTTAAAGCCATTCTGCCTTATCCTATCACTTCATATCCTTACAAAAAGTCCCTTTCCAGCTCTTCTGTAAGCCCCCTTAGGTACTGGGAGGTGCTGCAATGTCTCATCAGAGCTTCTCTTCTCCAGAGTGAACAACCCCAGCTCTTCCAGCCTGTGCTAACAGCAGAGGTGTTCTTTCCTCTGAACTCACTTCAGCACATACCTGTTTGAACAAGGCATGTGTGTCTGCAGACAATAATTTTCCAGGGTCACAGTTGCCAAAGTGTCTGCTGCCCCCTGAAGAAGCTTCTGTTGAGCATGCTACAGCATGCAGGTATTATTGCAGCATCCTTTCTAGACTCATTTTGGAAGCAATTGAACTCGTTACCCCAAAAATTCAGACTTTACAAAAAAAACCTCCCAAACAACCCAACCACAAAACAGGTTTTCTGAGAATTATATTTGCTAGATGTGATATCACACTAGTGACTGGTCTTCATCTTGGAAGATGAGCAGAAGACTGGTATTTGCAAAGTTAGGGCACATCTGGATGTGTTTACTGCACATGGTTGTGTTCAGATTACAAGCACTCAAGTGCAGGGTGGCATTCCTGGAGCAAGGCAGCAGCACTCAAATTTGAGGCACAGCTGGGGCTACTGCCTTTTGTTTACTGAAGCACCCATTTGTTTTGCACTTGAAGAAAATGCAGCCTGACTTCTTGCCCTTAGGGAGAAGAGTCAGAGAGGGAAGCGAGTGTTGACAGTGCAGAGATCAGAAAATTTAGAGCAGTTATTTTGGATACTGGTACCAGCATGACTGCAAGGAAGAGGGGCTACGTGCTGCTCTGCAACCTGCTCTGGAGGTTTGCTCCCATGACTGGGCTATGATTGGTTTTAGAATAGCTGATTGAAAGCTGTATAAGGCATGTTTGTGAATAGGGCAGTCATTTCCTTGATTTTTAGAATGGATATGAGGAGGCTGAGGAGAGAGCAGAACAGAAGTGCAGTAGGCTCAGAGTCAGCAACTAAGGGGACACTGTCCTCCTGCACCACTAAAGAAGGACATTTGCTTTATTTCCCCCCTAGACAAGGATAAGAGTGCACGCTGCATTTTCTCCCTGGTCTGGAAGCATTGCCACCACAGAGGCCTCCCCTCCAGTGCTTTCAGCTTGTTTGATCCTGACAGGATTCGGATTGGAGCTGTCACCAGTTTGTTCAGCACAGTCCATTTGGGCAGATATCTTCAGCTCTGCTACATGGATCTTATTTTCCAGCTGTCATTTTGTATGGAAAGAAATTTGTGGGGCAACCAGATCAGTCAGAATTGATAAATTCTTCCCATTTCATGAGAAAAACTGCATGTGTTTAAAACAGTGGAAAAACCTTACTACAGGGAGGTGTGTGGAAGCAGAGCCCTGCATCACCACCTCCATGTCTCCTGGGAAAGGGACCCGTGTCTCCATGGGTTTTGTGAAATTTACATTGAGATTTAATTATAATAAATAATTAACACGAAGGCATCTGTGTGTGTGGGGTCTTTCAGCCAGATTATGTGAAGTAGGTGACATGAGAGAATACTGTAAAACTAATTAGCTCTTTTTGTTCACCAATAGAGAAGAAGTTAATTCTCTTTTTCTAATTGGTCATTTAAGGGTGGATTAGGCCCACATTAAAATGTTTCTTGATCTTCAAAAGTAAGCAGGTGGTTTAGTTATACAATTAGACAATTATTTAGACAATATTGTACTTTTTATCAGTGTATTAGTAATAGGAAATGTTTGTCTGTATGTCGTTGACACAACATAGCAGGAAAATTGTCTTTTTTTGCACTTTTTCTCCTCCATATTAATTATTTCAAAAAATGTTTGTCAGCACTGTAAAGCACAACCATTTGTATAATTGGGTCATACTGATTTAAAGTGACCCCTCACTATGAGTATTGGCCTCGCTATTGAAATCTGCCCATTTAGTTTGACTTCTGTGCATGGGGATGTCAGGGGCCAGCTCCAGTACTGGCAAGATTCCTGCCTCAGTTACACACATAAACCAAATTATTTCCTTCAGAGCCTCTACCTGCACTCAGGGATTGTACGAGGTGCAGAAAGTGGCATGAGGCATTATAAAAATCATAACGTAGAAAACGTAATAATGCATTAGCAGCTCATCAAAATCAGTTTATCACTAAGTCGTTCCAAATTTAAATATGTTATTTCACACTTCACATCACCCCTAGGGATGGATGCTGGTAAAGATCCCACCAGTGCAGAAGGCTGGGTAATGGGCTTGGTGACCCACCCTAATTCCAGCATCGTGAGGTAAGGCTTTGCTAACACTGCTGCTATTATTGCTGTGTCTGCCTTCCTTATTAGGGAAGTCTGAGGTTTAATTCCTCCTTGGACTCCCTCAGGCAGATCAGATCATCATTGAACTGGAAGATGGCAAAACCCTTACCATTAACACTTGCTGCTGACCCTAACCAGGAAACAGGTAAAAGAAGAAGGAGCAAAACCTGCAGATGCCAAAATTACCTCCAGCCGCAGCCAAATTCTTGCAGAATAGCAGGAGGCAGTGACTCAGCCTGATTGTACAGCGTGGGCCTTTGGTCCTGCCCAAAAGTGTGGTTTTGGGATAGAGCCAAGGGCACCTCCAGAGCCTGCAGGGAGGGCATAGAGAAGCCCAAATCAGGCTCTGCATGGCGGTGCAAGGCAAGAGGGTGAGAGGCAATGGGTAAAAGCTAAAATATGAGAGGTTTGGATGGACATAAGGAGAAATCCTTTCTCCATGAGGACACCCACCCCACCACCCAGAAAGGCATCTCCCTCCTTGGAGGGAGACCTGAGTGAAGTGCTGTGCACCTGAGGCAGATCTTGGAGCTGACCTCCCAGGGTCCCTTTTAGCTTGAATTTTTCTCTCATATTATGGAAAAGCCCAGTGCTAGCAAGGGAGATGTGGGCAGACGTATGTATGTGCAGGAAAATATCCAGTAGATGAGCTAATGCACCTTCTCATTTGGCAGTGTTGTGGTGTCATCTAACACTGGGACAGTTTAGGGGTGAGTCACAGATTTAATGAAGTATTGTGAAAAGTGCTTCTGTTGTGAGACTCTTAATGAGCTCATCTACTTAGCTTAATGAAGTGAGGATTGAGAGTCAGCTTTGATCCCTGCAACTGTTTATTTGAGGAACAAATTGGATTGTGGAGTTTCCAGTGTATCAGATAATGTCACAGCAAAATCCAATGGCTTAAGTCAAAGTTAGATGGATTCAGGAGAGAGGTCAATAATAATCACTAATAAATCATTTTAATAAGCTCTCTGATTTTTGGAAAAAAATGTTGCCATGGGTTATGGTCAATCCTCTGCTATATTTAAATCAAACACATTTATTTGACAGATATGATCATCCACCTTAAAGGAGAGTGGATTCAGGTGAGTCCCTTGCCCCTCCTGATGGAAGCTGTGGTAGCTGAATGGGCAAACCTCAGCAGTGGGGCTGGGCCCATTCCCTGGTCTTGTACAACCCAGGGAAGGCACACAGAGCTGCATTCAAGAGCCTGGCACAAAACCACAGTTTTGTTTCCAATGATCTATTTCATCACTTGGGCAGATATTCAGCAAAATACTTACTTCTTCTTAAGAGTGTAAATATTTCCATCATCAAGAAGCAGCTTAAATTACACTTGGTTCCTGTGTCTTGGTCGTATGGACAGTGATGCTTCACTTTTTGCAACTGTCAGACACGGACAATGATTCACTAAAGTGCAGCATTTCATTACTCATATCTCTGTAATTCACAAAATGTGAAGTACTTTTGATGAAAGCCACATATGAGGATCATGATGTTGCAACTAATTGACAGAGGCTTAACCTTTATTTCAAATAATGCAAACTTAATGTGAGCTCACAGTAGAAAATACACATCCTTTGTCCTCAGCATGTTTAGCCAGCACTCGAGGTGTTCTCCACTCTACAAGAGGTTTAAATAAATTTAAATGTTTAGTGATTGACTGTCCAGCATTTTTATACGAAAAAGAATGAAGTAATGGTTTGATTATAAGAGCATATACTGAGGACCTGCAGTACACTGAGCATAATTCCTGATGGTAACACTAGTCTTTGCAGCCCTAGGCATGATTTTTCAAGAGTATTTTTATTTAGAATACTGTATTTATGTTTTAATCTTCCTAGTGTGATGGTCCTCTTGCCACTAATTCCTACAATCCAACTATGACTGCCTACTTCCCTTGGAATGAATCTTACATTGGTGAAGAAATTACTGCAACACCATGACCTACATCAACTACTAGAATTCATTATTGTGTAAATCATTCTAGATCGATTATAAACTGATTATTCTTTGTGTGCTTCTCCTATACAGTAAGTAATTCAATGAATCTTGCCACTGAACTTTGTTCCACTTTCACAAATCTATACTAAACTTCTTGTGCTAATACCTTTGAGAGTGATTGAGTGGTTGTAAATGTTTGTTACTTTGGTGAGAGCATGATGCTAATCAAGCCAAGTCGTGGGTTAAATCTCTGTATGGCCCATTCCCTTCAGAGCTGGATCCTTGTGGGTCCCTTTCAACTCAGAGTATTCTGTGGTTCTGTGATCCCGTGAATAGACAGCTACACTTGTCAGAGTGCTGCCAGCTGAGGTGTGAATGGGTATTGAGAAGCACAGATGGACAGGCAGAATCACGAGAAATGACTCATCTAGAAGCTGTGGGATGCAGAAATACAGCCCTAACCGGGAATCAGACATCCCAGGCCACCCAGGACTTTGAATAAACTGAGAGCATGACATCATCTTCAATGATGAGAATGTCTTAAATAGCATCCCTAACAGTGGATAAACTCACATACCTTATACACCCATTCTGTTCTTTATCCTGATAGTAAAATCAGCCAGAGATGGCCATGGGTGTTGAAGTTCCCCCACTGCTAAACATCACCACAGGATACACAAGTTTTCTTGGGTTTTTTTCATATCCTAGGAGCCTGAGCAGGTTCAACACTTGCCTGCTGTGTGAGAGTTTGGGTTTTTTTCCCCAAAAACATATATATAAAAAAATTTAAGACTTTATATTTCTGACTTCTCTAAGGAAGTCAGACGTAGGGAGACACTGCCTAGTTTTATATCACCAGATGTCTTTCCTCTCCCATGCCCAACAAATTGCTGCATTCACAGTGAAGATGTGTGATTGCTGTAGGCTACACTGTTAGGCACTGAAGAAGGCCAGGAAGCTCCTGGAAGGAAACCAGACCTTACAAGGACTGAGCCTGTCTTCAGTGATGACCAGCCCATGCAATAGCTCCATAGAGATCCTAGGCCAGGACAGGGTCCTAGGACGTAGCAGCTTCAAGTGCATGTGAGATAAACCTGAGCCTTAATTCAATTACAAATAGAAAATATATATGTAAGTGCCTGGATATGTGGCCTTTGTTTTCTCTGTTGTTTCAAGATCCAATTGTCACAGCTGTGGTCTGGGACAAATGCATGCCATGGTTCCTTGCATGCACCCTGACTGCCAAGGACACATTTACACCCCATTTGCCATCTGCATATGGCCCAGTGTGGAGAGCCAAGCTGGGGGAACATGTGGCTCAGAGGGTATCTGCCATCACTCATCCTAAGAAAATAATAAATTCAAAGCCAGATCACAAACCCGGACCAAATGAAGCTGTACATGGCTATCTTTTAGCATTTCTTCATCTAATAAAACTTGCCTTGCCTGTACTATTTTACAGAAATTCTTGTGTTTTTAAAACTACAGATATAAATTAAAATCCCAGTATGGAACTTGCTGACAAAGTCCTCAGTTGCATTGCAAAGGGTGCATAGCAACCCATATTAAATTTTTTATTGCTTTAGGATATCACAGATCATTAAAAATAGAATAAATTGCATATAGAACAATTTCACACAGGTAGTCTTAGGTTTTAAAGGTAATTCCTAATACATGCTTCTCCTGGAAGAGAAAAATACAACTGCGGAATTGCTCTTTAAGTGATCCATATAAATCTGATTCCACAGTTTCTCACAGCAGTTCTGCATTGCTGCCAGTACAATTTTAGAGTGAAGTGTAATAATAACCTTAATGGGCAAAAAACTGTATTAAATAGGTATTGTAACAGGTAATATAGTGTGAAATCGTGCATGGAAGAAGTGGACATTTGGGTATTTGACAAGATTCAGAATCAGAAAATGAGGTATTCTGGAGAAGAAAGACTTTCCTAGAAAATAAACAAGAGGGTTGCCACAGACACGAATGTGGAGCCAGCAGCAGAGACAGAGGCACCCTGTGTGTGACACTGTGACCTCTCACTCTGCATCTGAGGCATTTCATGCTCACATGCACAAAATGTTCCTCCACCTGCAGCACAGGTTCTGTGGGCACAAGCAGTGCTATGGCTGCTGAAGCTCCTTTCAGGTGTCCCAGGGGAGCCTTGGGGAGCTGGGCAAGACACAGCTTTCTCCATGAGGCTCCTGGTGAAACGTCTGGGGCATGGGACAGGCTGTTCTGTCCAGGCTGGCAGTGGGCACGGGGAAGGGGGACTTTGCCAGGCACTGCAGTGCAATCCCAGACAGCCTGCAGCTGCTGAAAAACTGTGGGATGTGCTGCGCTCTGAACCTGTTGTTAGTGTGCCTGTGAAGGACTGCTGGCTGTGAAGAGCATCACTGGTAGTTGCAGGGGAGAATCTAAGCAAGTAGCTTCTCTTTCTCTGCTAGTGTTCAGGGGAGACTAAGAGCTTTGGGGAGGGCTGGCTATGAGCACAGCTGCAGAGTCTGGGCCATTTGGGACTGTTCCTTCCAGAATGAGACAGAGCCTGTAAACACAAAAATTTAAATGCTTTTGCATATCTATACAGAGCATACACTCTGTGCACTGTGGTGAAGGGGAAAAAAAATTACAAATATTTAGATACTTGCCTTGAAAGATGGCTAAATGTAGAAGGCATCCCAGCAGGCATCCCACCATGGTGCCTCAATGTGCATCAGAGCTGACATCCCACCAGGCACCACCCCAGTGGCACTGCAGGCATCCCTGCAGGCATCCCACTGGTTCATCTCAGCAGGCAAGTCAGCAGACATCTCTCCACAGCATCTCATCAGGACAGTGCAGCAGGAACCACAGCAGGAAGGCAGGGCTGTTCCCTGGGCAGACACAGGCAGTGCAGGTGACTGCTCACCCACAACTTAGCCCAGGTGGGGTAAGGGCAGGCTCAGGAACAGAGAAGCAGCAGCCTCAGGGAGCATCCGACAATTGCTGGTGGAAAGAGGAATCCTGAAGGTGTCATGGCGGCTCCTCAGCCAAGTTTTAAGGAGATTTTAGGCATGTCTAGTCCAAAAATAGTAAAAACTGCCTTTCCTTCCACCAACTGTATATATCATATCCAAAAAATACAGTTTTCATTGTGAAATTGAGCCTCTGGCTGAACGGACAGAATCTGACCTTGGGTGGTCTATGGCCACCAGTGATGGGGAGAACAATTTCAATGCAGCATTGTGTACAGGGAAAAAATAAAACGGAGAAGCACTGATGCAGATAAGAAATGACCACTTACTTTTTCAAATACTTTTTTCACAGGGTCTGGTTGGCCTGTGAGCACCCCCTGCCCACAAACAGGGACACAGAGCAGCCATGGGGAGCCAAGCCTGGAGCTGCCTGACTGGCTTCTCTGCCCAGTGAAGTGAATAACCTCATACTGTAAAAATGATTTTCTGAAATCTCATTGGAACCTCAAGGCTGCTAATAAAGTCTTGTTCCATATCTCTCTCTTCCCCTCTCATTAGTGAGGGGAAGACATTTGGGTTCACATTTAAAATGAGGAATAATCTGTTCCTTAAATTAGGACAGCTGAGGACCTTATGTGCCCAGAGTAGCAGAGCATCAGGAATGATGACATTTAAATGCACATTCTGGTGTCCAGGGGCAAACCCCCATCCTCGTGTCCTGAGATGTGGGGCATAAATAGGCCACGTCTTACTCTGCAGGCACATACATTTGACTTCTGGGTTTCTTTTCAAGGTCACTTTTCCATTTACAGAATTTATTTACAGTCTGCTTACATGAAATTTCAAACAGTTCTTAAGAAATAGAGTTTCATTGCATCACAGGAATTTGTTTGATACATATGAACATTGGATTACAAAAATATGTCATGTTGAAGCTTTTGCTGAACTCATTCTGTTGTTAATCTGGATACCAAGGTAAGGAAACAGGCAGTGGCACAGATGCTTTGGAAAATGAACCCTGATGTCAATGCTGTGCAGCGTAGGAATGGATGAACACATGAAACCCACCAGCATATGGGCTGGAAATGGAGGAAGTGATCCAGGTCTTGCTCTGATCTCAGGCTGTGAAACTCAAACGTTGTTTCTATTATATTCCCCACCTGTGACTTGAAGGAGGGCTGTGTTCAGGCTGCTGTGCAGTTTTGGATCCCAAAAAACCATGATTTGTAAAGACAAACCATGACTAAGCTTTTTCTGCAAGAAGTTTACATATTTCCCATCCAGCCTTGATGGACAAAACTGCGCATCTGTCGAAACTGTTTCCCCATCTAAAGCACAGCCTTTGGCCATACAAATGTGACACTGATCCAAACTGTGGTTTGGATCTTCTGTACTATAAGCATTGATGTTCAGGTGATGAATCCAAGGGAATGAAAAGTCATGTCACACATTTCAGTGGCAGTATTTTGTGCATTTCCTGTCTATATTTCAAATGTTAGGAAGGTAGCAAGTTAGTAATTTCATTTACAGATGGTTTGGCAATGCTGGCATCCACATTTGTCCACCTCTGCTGTTCCCTGGATTTGTCAATCTCCCTGTGTTTTGTCCACGTGCTGGTCCAAGGTCTTTCCCCAATTACTTTCCACAAGGTGGTTAGAGGATACCTAAGCCATGTGTGACTGCGAGTTTAAATACTGCCACATGAACAGCTGATACACTCTTAAACAGTAAGAAAACTTTCTGGAAATTATTTTCAAGAAGGAGTGAAGGGGAAGGGATTGTATGAGTTTACTGCGTACCTGTCATCAGTGACACATCAGTAAAACATCTCTCAAAATCCAAATTTATTTAAGTCCTTGCTATCTTGCCATACTCAGTGGATCAGACTTTCTTTAAATCAATGATGCTATTAACTACATATGAATATGTAAACAATACAAATATGTATACAATACAAATGTATACAATACAAATACACTTCCTGCCAAGGCAATACGTGCACTTGTGTATTTCCTTTTAAATTTCTTTTCAAATAAGTACCTTAATTTCAAAATAGGAGTGGGAGTTTTAACATCATAAAAGTGGTTTTGACTCAATGTTTTTATTCTCTGATAACATTGCAGCAGAGTAATTTGAGGGTGAAGGAAAACTATGGGAAATTCATGCAGCAGTATCCAATAGTTTACATTTTTATTGAAATAACTTTTCAGCAAACAGCTAACTAGCAGAGATGATGAGGACCAAAAAATGAACATCATCTTGCAATATCTCACCTTGTGTTTTATCCATGACCTGATCCAGACTCTGTCCTGGCAGTCCCAGGACAGGAGCTGGGTCTAGAAGCATCTGACTTCTGGGGACCCCCATTCCTGCTTGGATCAAGCCCTTAGGCACTTTGGCTGCTGGAGCTGCATATGGGCATGGGCACAGCAGCCACTCTGCTTCTGACAGCAGGTTTCCCCATGCACTAAACTGGCTAACAACAGAAAAATTTCAAAAGTCTTCTAGTTAACCATAGCGAATAAAAAAAAAGCTCAAAAAAGAATGTGAGAATAGTTTTATTCAAAACAGGTTTGAATTCAGCCACTAATTTAGCTGATAAACTTTGAATTATATATAGATTTAACATTTACTCTTCAGAAGTTTAAGGTTTCTTAAAAGGTCATATTTCATTTTGTATTAGAACATGGCATGTTGGCTTTCTGCTTGTAATTTTTCTGCACATATGAGCACTTAAGGTAAAATGCTTTTTATTTCCAAAAGCAGCAAGTATGCAGACATTTTATAAAAAAATAATTTCTTCATTCCCGTTTCTAGTCAGTAGGAATTTTTCCTCTATCAAGCAGCAAAACAGAGGAATTCAGGCTGATTTCTTCAGGTTACCGTCTCAGATCCTCCAGAAGGTGATGAATATTGTAGTAATACAAAATTGCTCTTTACGTTCAGCACTGTTTCCAGATGATTTGTCTCTCAAACTCAACCATGCCAATTTCAGCTGCCTGCTTTGTTTTCATGTGTTCTGGGAAATCAAAACAGAAAGCAATTTTGCTTTAATAATTGTAACTTCAACCAGACAAGATATAAAGCATATATGTGAGCACTCCTCCCTCCCTCCTCAGGCTTAGAAGCAGGACTGAAGTTAATAGTGTAACTACTGTGATATAACTAACAGCACAAAACAGAGGAGAACAAGGCCCATGGACATTTACTCCAAATTTTTCAAGAGTTTGGTCTTCGGAGGTCTGGTTTGGGTTCTCTTAAACTGAGTGCAGACCCAGTTATGTCATGACAAATGTTCAGCGCTGAAGTGAAAGGTGTATCTGCTTAAACATGCAGTATTACACTGGTTTAATTAAAGTAGCACAACTCTGGGTGTGCACACCACTGACAAGAGTGGCTGTCATAGAATTTGTGAGTAAAAGAGTAAAACTTTTTACTGCTGGCTCAAGTGTCCAAGGACATCTGCCTCCAGCTCCTGGCTGCAGATGCAGAAGGCTGAGATCAAAATAGGGCACTCACCACATTGCTCCCCCAGAGGAGGTCATCTTTTGCAGATGAGCTACAAAACTGCAGCTCCTGTGTTTGAAGAAAACCTCTATGAAGCTCCACACAAGTAAAGTGTCAGGAAAAACTGGTATGGTCCCTGCAGTCATGGAGCTATGAATCAAAAATAACTTTGAAGCAGAGAAAGTGTGAATTGTCTTTGAACTGGCATAGTGCAAAAACAAGAATTAGAGAATGGAAAAAGATAACAAAACACTTGTGTATATGACTGAGACAGAGACGCATCCATGCTATGGAGAGAAATTGCTTTCCACCTGATCCATCATCATGAGATCACTTTGTACATGGGCAGATACTGATAAAGGACAAAGGGGCATGGCTTTAAACTGGCTGAGAGCAGGTTTAGATTGAATGTAAGGAAGAGATTTTTTTATACTGTGTGTGGTGAGGCACTGGCACAGGCTGCCTAGAGAAACTGAGCATGGCCCATCCCTGGAAGTGTTCAAGGCCAAGTTGGATGGGGCCCTGAGAAATCTGGTCTAGTGGAAGGTGTCCCTGCCCATGGTGTGATGGGCCGGAACTAGATGGTCTCTAAAGTCTCTTTAAATACAAAATACTCTGTGATTCTATGCTTCAGTGACTTTAGGTTTATTAAAATCTTCTGCTAATTGCAGCCCAGAGAATAGTCACAATGTCCTATTTGTTTCCCTAGAGTTGTGTGGATGACTCACTGTGATATTTTTGTTTAGCAGCAGGCAAAGCAACGTTTTTCTATCACACCAGTCTGTAGGGAAGCATTTTTCTCTGAAGCTGGCTGTTGTTTTGTGCAGATGCAGCTCTGCATGCAGTATCCCTCTGCCATGCTCACTGACACTTCAGTCTGCCTGAACATGCCAGCAGCAAAAACAGATGAGAAAACACCCTAAGGGAAACCACAGAGCATCTTAAAATGCCGGAAGAAAGCACAGTTTGCAGAGCACTATCTCTTCCTGAGAAAACCTTCCTGGCTCATCAGCACGCCTCACCTAACAGGCACAGGAGGGACGTGTGCATGCCTAATTTAGCTTTGTGAGTATGTCACTGGGCACTGGCATGGAAATCTACCTAAAGTTTAAGACATTATGAGAATTTAGAAGATCACAAGCTTTAAACAGGAGAAACACAAACCAAAGCTGACCATGGGTGCCCCAGCTCCAGCCCTCTTGGTGCACAGGGACTGGAAGGAGTGGCCAACTTCTCCCAGCTCTGGCTCATCCTGCTGTCCATCTGCTGGTGTCAGTGAGATAAGAGAGGGATGCTGCTTTTGAGGGTGAATCAAATCATCCCAAGTCAGGAATTTTGTGCCATTAATCTCATCCTGAAAGTAGGCTCCTCCATTCTCCTGGGATGAATTTTAGAGCTTAAAACAGGTAAACCCCATCTGTGTACCCTTTTCTCATTGGAAAGTTTTGAAAGTAGTCTACCATTGTAAATCCATTTTTTTTTTTGGAAAAAATGAAAAAAACCCCATTTTGGTCCCTGCTTTAGGGCATTCAGAAATCATACATTCAAGTCTAAAGTAGTTGCTTTAGGCTCTCTTTTAATCAGTGGAGGAGAATGGGCACCACTGGCAGAATAGTCATCTGCTCTGGGAGAGCTGGTGGGCTGGTTGGCTGAATCATCCTTTGGAAATGTTCATGCCTTCTGATAAGGCAGGTCACTGT
Source organism: Thryothorus ludovicianus (assembly GCA_013397245.1). NCBI lineage: Eukaryota > Metazoa > Chordata > Aves > Passeriformes > Certhiidae > Thryothorus > Thryothorus ludovicianus. The sequence continues at coordinate 788,827 of VZTB01005695.1, read as the reverse complement.
TAACAAAAACTGCTTGAAAATAAGAGAAAAAGTCTTTTTGTGAATACAGAGACTGAGCTAGAAATGCAGGGGTTTGCTAGCAGGGTTTTCTAGAGAGTCTGGGGCTGGCTTGGTAGTTGCATTGCAGGAAGCACTGGACAGAAGTGCAGGGGAAGTCAGCCCTAAGCTGACTTACACATGTGCCAGACAAATAAAATCCCAGAAATTCTCTGATCTTGGATAAAATGAGTAGTCCTTGAGGATGGGACTTCAAACACTGTTAGATCAGGATGTTCCTGCAGCAGTGGCTATAGGATGCAGCTTCACAGGGCTGACACCTGAGCCAAGCTGTCCAGCCCTGGACCAGGGGAAAGAGAGAATGAGACAATGAGACAATGAGAGAATAAGAAAATGAAACGAGAAGGATTTCTGTCTACCCCTACGCACAGAGAGAAATCAAATTAACTGATTTGATGAACATGGAGGGAGTTCCTGAAGCTCACTTTATGCTCCAGCACACAGGTTAGAAGATGAAAGAGCTCGATATGGTTACACAGGGCAAACTAATTTTCTGCACATTATGAAACATCATATTGCCAGTTACTACAGGCTGAAGCTGTGCTTGTGCACTCAGAGTTAGGAATTCATGTTGGTAAAAACAGTAAAGCAGTTTTATCTGAAATAGGTATTTCTGTATCAGAAGTTCATTGTAATGCAGAATAATAATTCAATGTTGTGCCCAGGTACTGTGTAGGTGAAGCTAGTGGCAAGTTTTTGTTGAGTCTGTCATTCAATAAATACATTTTTGTGAGCTACAGGCTAACCCATGTGTAGGCAAAACCAGCACATATTCTATTTTATGGGTGATATGGTGTTGACTTGGCCAAAGTTTTCTTGGCTCTTCATTATTAAATTGCATACAAAATCCATGTTTAGCAATCAGAAATGAAAGACTGCTGCACATTGAGCAAGAAGGAACTGCTGTCATTAAAGATGCAGATCCTTTGGTGTCTTGGCATCTTGCTGGATGAAGGGTTTTTTCTGGATGAAGGGTTTTGGTTTTCCTTTACTATTCCTTAACACGATATTAGTGAAAAAGCACTTCAGCTTCAGATATGCTTATGACATCTTTTAAACTTAAGTAATTGTATTAATTTGTCATAGCGCTCTGTAATTTCATAATGAAAGAAGCCAAATCAAAGGATAATAATTTCTTTTAACAGAAAATAAATGTTATGATACTTTTGGAAATAAGAACATACTTTTTAGATGCAGAATACACATAGATGCAGCTAATTACACAACCAATTTTATTGCAAAGTTATGTTTAATTTTTTCCAAGTAGTCTCTTTAATTTTGGTAGATCTACATGCTAGAATAGAATTCAGCAGATGAATGTTTACATGTCACAGCCTTAGGGTATTGGTGTAAACCAGCCAAAATATATAAAACAGCTTAGTCCCGAAAATACTGGTTGCAATTCCTCTTTTAAAATTAGATCCCTAGATTAAAAAAGAGAATGGGACCAAACCATTCAAACTAGAAAAGAACACAGGTTTTAGAACATATGGATATAAACTGCCCATGAATATATTAGACTGGAAATGACTGGTCCTTAACTATCAGAAGACTAAAACATCCTTCTGAGAGTAAAAATGGATGTACAGGATGAAACTAGCCGTGAGATCTACCTCAGCTGGTTTAGCACAATGTCCTGATATGATTCCTTGCGGCAGACAACTGTGGATTGTGATGGCACAGAAGCTCTGCTCTGGTACTATCTGGCTGCAGGATAATGAATACCTTTTATGTTAATAACCACCACGGCTCTTCACAAGGCTTGCTTCGATCTACACTAATCACCATCCAGTTCATTATGTTCAAAAGCCTGGACATGAAAGCTGTGAGGTGGAATCAGGTGCCCTTCGGCAGAGGTAATTGCCCTGGTGGAAATGGCTGATGACACTCAGGGACTGCACTGGGAGGTGGGAAGATGAAGGTGCTTGTAACGTGTCCCTGAGCAGCATCAAAGAGAACACATTAATCAAAGTGGGAACAACAAAGGGCAGAGGGATGACTGGTCTGAGAACAACACCGTGTCTTTCTTGTTAGCTGGAGAGTCAAATTGCAGCAGACGTCCTCAGTGGTCACAGACTTTGAAAGCTTGATGATGCACAATGAAAGTGGTTGTGAAATGTGTAAATTAATGTCTGGATGCACAAGAGCAATGTCGAAAAGAAAATGAAAGTGATGGTACCTGATCCTTGAAGGTGTCAGATGTTTGTATCCCAAGAGTGAAACTTTTCTCTGAAAAGTATTTGAATTTTGCAACTATTGGAGAATTAATAGAAACACATCATCCCCGCTGCAGTGGGCATATTATTCCACTGTACAGTGCTGATAAGGGTCTGTTTGCACTCTGCTATAGAGGAAATATCCTGGACTTGAACTTTCCACATCCCATAGGCATGGCACAGTTTCACAGGCTGAAGATATGTGGATAATTTTCCTTGAGACAGGGAAATTTGGAAATATTCTCAGCAGCCCTCCTGCATATTCAATAAATTTGATTAAGATCTGAAGAAGATTTCATTGTATTAACAGTAAGCTCTACAGATTATATTAGTGTAGTCTTAGGCAGCATTAATGTCAAAACCATTAAACTAATGAAAAAAAAAAGAGGCTGGACTTGAGGGCCATCAGCCTGCTTGGCTCCACTGCCTTTTGCAATTAGCACAGGCTGGGGACAAATACTGAGAAAGCTATTAAGGGTTCTCTTGTTTCTCACAGTCTGGCTTGGAATCAGGTGCTTCCTGTGGCTGCAGTTTCACCGTCTGTTTGGTGGCTGTGGAGCTACTCCTCCAGGAAAACAAACAGATGTTCTTTCCTCCACCCAAAATACCCCAGTCTCCATTTTCCAGGTGCCACGAGACTGCAGCAAAACAAGGTGCAAGATGGTATGCTCAGAAATAGAGAGCTGCTGCTTCTGGTAATGTTGAACTGGGTGTCTCACAATCTCCATGCAGAAGGCATGTGGAAATTCAAAGCTGTTATTGCAATGGACTTCTGGGATGTGTTTCACAGAGAGGCCTTTGCAAGAATCAGTAAAGAATCAGGAGAAAAGTAGAGTGTCCATGAAAGACACCACAAACTGCAGAAGCCATCCTCTTGCCAAAACCAACCTGAATTGCCATTACACAGTTACAGCTTCCACCCAGCACTACAAACATCAGACAGACTTGGGGTTCAGAGACTCCTCTTGGGTTTTAGAGTTTCCTCCTCATCTTTTGTGGGAGGCTGCCTCTCCTGTGAGTTTTTCCGATTCCATTTCTTTGGATGTACTCTTCTCTTGTGGCTGCTCTAATTAGTGAGAGCTGCAGCATCCTGTGGGGCAGGAATTTGGCAGCTGCACAAGGTGTTGGGGAAGTCCATGGGCTGGGACTTGCCCAGCTTTACCTCCCTTTCCAAATCCCCACCATGTGAGGGCATCCCTGTCACTCCACAACCTCCTACCCTGAGTAGTGGAGCAAGGATCAGCAGCTACATAGGGATGTGGGATTTCAGGAGGGGTCCCTTTGCCCATGTCATGGGCAAGCCTGAGGAGGCTGGCTGCTTTTGTGCTGCAGCAGAGCTGAGTGCACCTTGATGAGGGGCTATTTTTGAAGGGATGATGCTGCATGGCTGTTGGGCTGGCATAGAAACTCCTGGCTCCCTCCCCTGCCCTGTGCTTGGGTGGGAGGTGGTTGCAGGGTGTTGTCTGTCTTGTCATCCTGGCAGTAGCTTCCCTCCAGAGCATTTTAGGACTGTGCTAATTCCCTGAGTTTAACCAGTGATGTCAAAGGCTCATGTTAGCTCCCTGCATGGAGTCCTGTGCCCACACACGCTGATGCAAGCCAGGAATAACTCCACCACCACATAGATTTGAATCCTGTCCCAAGCAGTGGCACCTAATGCCCAGTTTTGTGAGACAGACCCCTAAGCCTTCGCTGTGCAGGTGGTTCAGCCACACAGCTGGGGGGAAGGAGACTCTGGGGCTGGGAAAACTCACAACAGGAGAGCTGGATACAGTGCAAGGAGACAACTCTCAAGGCAAGCTGGAAATGGAGCGCTGTTATTTATTGATGCAGTGATAGCCAGAGAGCAGGCATGGGGATGGCTGTGTTTGGTTTGGCTGCTGAACTGACAACTTGGAAGAGGAAAGGAAACACACTAGGGTGTGTATCTAAATCAATGTTACTTTCTGTTGTTGGTTTTGTCAGTAAAATGGCAAAGTAAAGAAGATAAAGTTCAAAACAAAATGTTGGATGGTGCTGGAGATACCTGTCTAACTTTGGGTGCTGGCTAAAGGAAAACAAGGGAAACAAAGGGCTCTTTTCACAAAAATGCTGGATAGGTGGCAGCCCCCCACCAGTTTCTCATCCACCTCACTCCTTCCCTTCCTGACCCCAAGAGGCAGTGGTGCAGCACCTCACCAGTGTCCAGGATATGGACTGGCTCCCACCCAGATCCTCCATGAGAAGCGAAGCCCAGAAAGGCTTTGTTAGGAAAAAGTTTCTGTTTTCAGGCAGAATTAATCAGTCACAGAATTTCTCATCCCATTTCCTGGTGCAACCTTCTCTCTCCATTTGCCTGCTTCTTTGGAGGAGTGCCGTGCTTGCAGCTGGGCAGATGTTTAGCACAAGACCTTTCCCCCATCAGTTCAGAAGAACTAGTGAGCAAGATGAGATGTCAGGAACAGGAATTTTGCCAGGAAGTTGTTTTGGTGGGCCTTGTTGTTTGTGAGGATGGACTCATTCGGTGCTAGTAGAGAAAAGCAGTCTCAGCCATATGTGATGTTTTTCTGCCTGGGCAGGACATGGATGGGCAGGACTGAGCCAAGTTGGCACAGAACATCCATCACCTCTGCATTTCAGACTTGCTGCAGGCTGTTAAACACCCCCTGGAGCCCTTCTCATCTCCCAGAGTAGATAGTGCGATCTTGGCTTGGGACTTGCAGCATCACGGGAAACGTGGGGAGAACTTACACTGGGAGTAAAACAGTCTGAGCTAAGGCTGGGAAGAAACACTTATCATGCTTTATATGAATTGCCCATGCCCCCTCCTCCCCCTCTCCCAGCTTCACAGGAGGATCAAATCTCATCTTTATGTTTTTTGATTTATTAGTTTTATTGGAAGAAGACTTGGAGACCAAGGTTGTAACCAAAGGATTAAGGATGTAGGAAGCTGAGGCCAGAGACCTGTGTTGAAACAGGCCAGCTGAGGTCCCACCATTGTCCTGCCCTGACTGCTGATTGCTGCTGCCTCCCAGGTGGCTTTTCCACACACGGGCTAAAAATTCCAACCTAAGAAACTTTTCCTGGCAGAAGTTTTGTGGAAAGTGGTACATTCCTGAAATGAGGGGTAAAAAGGAAAAAAAAAAAGATTACTTGATATTTTCCAGGAAAATATTGATTCTTCTGGCAGCTGGGAGTCAGTGGGGTGAGCACAGGGGCCACAGGAGCTGCTGCTGATCCTCGTGAGGCCAAGTGTTCAGTGGACAAAGCACTTCCACGGGTAGGGAGCATCCCTGAGGTCTCTCTTCATCCCGGCCACTGCAGACACAAATGATCGCCCTTTGGAAAACTGCAGGAACTAGTGGGCAAGCTCCAGTGACTGGGAAAAAAGCCAGCAATTGAAAACCTCCCAGCCCAAGCCACAGACAGCCAAGAATGAGCTGTTACAGCTTGCTCATGGGGGAAAAGCGGCAGATTTGGTCTCCTTTGGGTCCCATCCATGGAACATATGCGATGTTTCATCCGTCATGAAAAAACCTTGAAGGAAAAGTCTAAATCTTAGTGTTGCAGATGATCCATTGACACGTTCAAAGTGGTTCAGTGTCCCCACAGGGGAGGAGAAGATGGGTTTGCAAGGGACCATGTCTGTTTGTTGGGGAGAGACAAGGCTATGGAGGGAATCAAGGACTGCCATAATACTTTGGGGGAAACCTAAATGCAGTGGCTTACTGGAAGGAAAGAGAAAGGAAAGTGCAGCCTCTGTCACACCATCTTTTTGGGAAGAGACATGGAATTGCTCCATACCCTAGAAGAAAGTGCTCCCATTTCCTCAGACCTACTAAGAATGCTTCCAGCGTAAGAACAGAAAAAGGCCTGAGAGCAGTTACTTTCTTTGGGGGAGAGAGATTCTGGCAAAAATTAATGTATTTAATAGAATTTAAAGCTTATTCTTTGTTTATTCACCCTAGCAAAAAACTCCTAAGCAGTCCCTAAAAGGGTTCATAAAAACTATAGTTTTAATTAGAGAATCATAATGACCAATGTGGGTAGGACTGACTGTTACAATGAAGTGTGTGGTAAAGCCACAGGAAGGCCTTTTAATTTATTTGCAACATCACAAACGTCAGTATTAATGGAGGTATCTTCTTGGCTATTAAGGAAGTGTAGGGCAGGTATTTGGTACCATATAGTAAAAAAGAAAGCTACCACCATCTATTTACTTTGCTGCAAATAGGGTGGTCTGCTCCATCATTTCTTGAAGTCAGGGAAATTGTTATTGACTGTATGAGGTGTCTCTTTACCCCACACCTGGAGCTGTTTCCATTTGAGAAGTGCTACCACCAAAGTTTGATTGCTGATGAATTTTTCAGTAATATGCATATGAAAGTAATACTACCTCAAGGGACAATTAAATCACCAGGTGTCTCAGTCTGCAGGACGCAGACGAACACATCCTGTCAGACGCTGTTCTTCCATGACTGACCTGAGCAGACACTTTTTTATGTCTGTTTCTCACTGATAGCTCATACTGGTTGCGTGGCATCAGCGCTCTTCAGAGTCTCTTGTGAATCACCAAACCAGGGGGTGGATAATTGTTACTTTGGTTCCTTGCTGAGAGTTTATATAACAGGCACAAATTGAAATACCAGTATTGATACAAAATAAAAGTCTAAGGAATACTGAGGTAGTAACTTGAAAGGAGAGGCGATGACGAGCTACACTTTTCAGCTGGAACAAATGCTACTGCAATGCTGGTCTCTTTCTGGCGGAGTCAGGTTTTTTCTCAAGTAGGAAGCAGACCTGGCTGGAAAATGGCATTTCTCTTTACTGAGATATTTAGAAGTTTCAGTTTTTGGGTTTGTTCTGGTGTGGGGCATGAGGTCTTCTCTAGTTTTTCATGAGAACCAAAGAGAATGAGGCAGGGACTTGGTGACAGGGACTCGCCCACCACCATGCCTTAGATAAGACTGCTGGCCAAAATCTTGCTCAGTGTAATTAGTGGTGGGGGTTGTAATTGCACCATCCTCATACCCTGGGAGCAGCCCCAGCTCCCCTGTCCCAGTGGGTAGAGGGAACCCTGTGTCAGGTGGGGCTCTGCCCTGGACACATCCAGGTCCTCCTGCAGCTACAGCAGGGACCTGCAGAGAGTGTGAAGGAGGAAGTGACCACAGCATCGCACCATACAGTTCACAGGGAAGAGCAGGCTGCCAGGAGAAAACCAGCAGAAAGCAGCTGTTGGCTGCACTTCTGTGATCCCAATGGCAAGATACCCACTGGTGTCTGTGTTATGGCTGACCCTAGAGGCAGAGATTATCACACCCTCATAAATTGGCACCTGACTGCTGGGTGTAAGGAGACAAAAGAGATTTGTTTCTCACAGCAGGACTTCCACATTCATGTGGGAGTGAGCATGAGCTTGTCCTTGGATGGAAAAATACAGGAGGAGATCAGATCTACACATTGGAGAGTACCAGGAAGCAAAGGTGCTGGGTCAGCCCTGAACTGAATGAGGAAGGGTTAGGAGCCAGACCAGGTGTGAGATTCCATAACCCCTCTAAGAAGTCAGATAGGGAAGGATGGACAAGGCATCCTTCACACAGGCCACTGAGGTCTGGTTTTGCCATCAATTCCTCCCATAGTCACCAACATCACCATCACCTTACCAACCTCTTATCTGCTCTTGTTTGATCCCGAAGAAAGTAATTCCGTGAGAGGCTGGTTGGATTCTCTCTGTATTTTTCTCTTCAGAGTTATGATTTTGTTTATGCTTGGCTTATTATTTTGTGTTGACATCCTGCCTCTCAATTGCATTGAAGGATGTATGGGGTATTTGAGCAAAGAAGCTTCCTTGGCATGCCTTATCCTTCAGCAGGGAGAAAATTATCGCGATTATGGCTGCACTGTCTGTCAGGGTCTCAACGAGACAGAACTCTTCCTCTCTGACTCCCATCACTGAGTAACCCAGGCACTGCTGCCCATCTCTGCCTGCCCCACAAGTAACCTGAGACTCCCCACTGCCTGCACCTGGCCTGGGACTTACCTCCTTCCTACCACCAGTCATACTTTCCTCTTCTCCCTGGCAAAGGTAACCCAGCACAGTCTCTGAATAAGACAGCATTATAGGCATGGCATGGTCTAGGCATGGGGGTTGGAACAAACCAGCCCTCAGCCAAGAAACTCCACTACTTCTCAAGAGGCAGCTGTGCAGGGCCCCACCAGTGTTCAGGATATGGACAATTACCCACCCAACCTCACTCATACTGGAGCTGCCTTGCAAGTTGGTGCCCAAAAAGGCTTTCCTAGGAAAGAGTGTCTGTTTTCAGACAATTCTCCACCAACAGTGGGATGTGCCCTTTCATCCTGTTGACTGGTATGATCATCTGTCTCTATTTGCTCCACTCTTTTGGGGTTTACATCTGGGCAGATGTGTAGCAGAAGACAGGCCCCATTGTGAAGATTTCTCCCACCAGTTCAGAAGAAGGATGAGGAGCAAGGAATGGGAGTTTTTACATGGGTACCCTGGGGCACGGCTCAGGTGATGTGACTGGAGAAAGGGCAGGAGGCTGGTGATATCCAGCACCATCCCTTGTCCTCAGCACAGGGTAGGAAGAGAGGAAAGAGTGGGTTTACTCACTTTGTGGGTAAACCTTCCTGCAGCAGATGCAGTGCAGTGTAGTGGCTGCTCATCTCTGTCTCACCCAGACTCACCTGGGAGCTTGGCTTGGGCTGAAACCATCCAGCCCATTTGACTCAAGGCAAATCAGTGCCTCTGGCTGTAAATCTCCTGGGAAGCTCATGACTCACAGCAAAAGAGCAGTGGAGCACCATGAATTACTCAGCACTGGCTTCTCACCCTCCTGGAGGCAGTTTTGACTCCCCAGGATGTCGGTGCAGGAGTGGATGAGCCTGTGCCATGGTGGGGTGACCACAGCCCCGCACAGACATGCGAAGAGGAAGATAAGAGCATGCCCTGAGTCAATAGGCCTGGAAAAGCCATCAAGACTTGATATCCCTGTAATTACAAGCCTACCATGTAGCTTTCTTTTTGAAAATAGAAGCTTAACCCAAAGTCTCCATCACACAAATGTCCATCAGCTGATTTCTATCCAACCGGTGATTTCTCCAAGTTTCTCTCACTACAGATTTGAAGCCTGGTGGCATCCCTATCCTCCAGGATGGATTCTGGTGCATCAGCATGTCAGGGTCTTGGTAGGAGAGCTTTGACACTGCCAGTGCTGCTCCTGCTGCTCAACAGATGAGGTGAGTAGCTTTCGGTGTGAGCAGGGCCTTGGGACATATCAGCACAGCCAGGACCCTCAGCTCCTCCCCTGTGCATAGGTGGTGGCACAGCCAGAATCTTGCACTGCTCCAGACACTGGCTGCCAGCTCCTTTGGGGGACAGCCAGCTCAGTTGGCACCATGCTGGCAGTCACCAAAATGTCTCTTGGTAAGAGCTTGAATGCTCTTTCCTTTGTGGGCAGAGCTATGCCATTGGAGAAGGAATGGGAATGTAGGGTATCTGAAGGACTTTTTTCCCTGGCTGGTATCTGCTGCTCCTGGACCTGCTGGTTTCCTGAATACAGAGCTGGTCTGCTGCCCACCTCATGCCTGGCAGCATCCCAACCTGTTCACATGCATGAAGGTGCCAAGCACAGCCAGATACTGATGGGTGCCTTGGGCAATGCTGGCCAGTGAAATGGGGTGATAAAACCCAGCCTCAGAGGTGGCTGGAATGCACAACACATTACTCTTTGTCATTCAGTACACAGGGGTGCTTGAAGCCCTCCTGGCCCTGGGAATGGGGCTGTTTGCCTCCTAGGTGTGAGGTTTTCTGTCTAACCTGGTAGGTGGAAGAACTTTACAACCAAGCTCAAAATTTTATATAATCTCCTGAGTACTGTAACCTGTCAAGAGACATGATGGATGGTGATGGTCTTTCAGGCGATGGAGCTAAAACCAAGATCTGGTCACATCTGCTGCAGGTGTGTGGGCTGCTTATGCTCAAGTGAGCATTTGGATGTCATGTAGGATTTAGAGCTTCACTTCTGGGATGTCCTTTTTGTATATCATATAGAAAACTATAAGAAAAAAAACTCTGAAAAAAGAAAAAAGATTGCAGAGTGTGAACATCTGCTAGAGCCATTCTCCCCTTGAGGTAAGACCATATTTTTCCTTGCAAGAAGGTAGGGTAATCAAGGCTCCCTTCACTCTTTGCTCTTCATTGTCACCTTTATCTCCTCCCATCTTCTTGGTACAAGTGGCTTCTCTGGAAAGTTAGCTTACAAAGTATTCCATTCTCTCATGTTATTTATTCCTCTTGTGAGACTGCCTGAGGTGTCACTTGATCATGGCAGATATCCCTTTCCTGGTATCACTTTCCCCAGGTGTTTCTGACTCAAGGGAAAACCCAGGAAGACACCCACCATCCTTATCAAGATGTAACTAGCCCAGACACTGCTGCATCACATCATTTTTTCATTCCTTGTCAATGCTGACTCAGCCTTCATTAGCAGCATTCATCAGGGGCTATTTCACCCTACATTTCGTCCTGGCTAGAGGCCATCCCATAACCTGAGCTTCAGATTTTCTCTTACAGTGCTGTGGTCGCTTTTGAGACTGCGCTGCTCCTTGTCCTTGGCACTTCCCACATGGGGTGCTGCAAACTGCCGAGGAAGGCGGGAAGCAGACAGCCCAGCATCTCCGCTAGCTTGTGCATTTTGGATGTAGGAATTAGCAAAGCCTCTGTTTGAGAAGATCTCCTTCTGACTGTCGAGGGATTTAGACAGCCAGTTGGGTTCTTTTTCCCGCTCTGCTGTGTTTCCACAGGTTACTTTCCCATAGATAATTACGTGACTCAGGAAGACAGACACATACCTTGCATTTTTGTGGGAACCATAATGCGATAGGTGGTGTAGAGCGTTCTGAAGCTCTTTGAACACACAAGAGCAGCTGAATTCCCGTGACTTACCTACCCAAACTAAAGCAAGTCCAGGCAATGGCTACATAGTTTTTGTGGAGCTCTTACCCAACAGAGGACAAACATTTCCCAGGAAAGCTTTGGTTTTGCAGCACCGAGGCACAGATGCTTTTTGTCGCCAAAGAAATCACAGGTGTTTTTCAGGTAAGATTTACTATTTCTATGTTACCAATTTTTTTAAGATGTTGTCTGAACTGAGGCTGGAACAGGAGCATTTATACTTATGACTGCAAAAAAAAGGCAGTTGTGTGTTTTGAGAGGTCAGGGAAACAGCACAGAGAAATTATCTTCTCTTAAGCAGATAAGTGATTGTTATGGCTAAAATACCCTGGCAGCTGATTGTCTCTGAAGATAACTGAGGTGTGGTGGCACTTGATGCTGCTAGTTTAGTACAGGCAACAGACACAAAAAGAGATACAGGCTTTGCTTCAAGTGTTTTAACATTTGGATTGTGGAGTTGCAATTCAGTTTTCTGAATTCGGAAGAAAACCAGAGAAGTAAGAAAGAGAAATTTTATTCCACATGGTGACTTGGAGGACCTTACAGATCTTAAACTCACTCCAAATCTGTATTGATATGCACACCCAGCACCTCCTGTACTGTGTCATCAGAGCAGTGGTCCTGGAGCACTGCAAAGTGGATCCTGGTGTTCTGCCATACCTGCAAGATGTCTGGGACAGGTTTGTGGGCAGCTCCTTTGGGACTATTTTGGGGGGGGGCCTTGCTCAAGAGTGAGAGTAAGAGTTTGGCTGAAACTAAGGATACTATTTTCAAAGGTTTTCAAGATTTTATCTGGTTGTATAGATGGTTGCCTCCAGTTACAGATGAGCTATTTAAATTAAGTCATGATATGTAAATAGGAGTTTATTTATTGGTTTGCCTCCTACCTTTACATCCAAAGGGATGTAGAGGATAGATAGGAGCTTCTAGTGCCCATCCCCATCAGTGCAGGTGACCTGAAACTAACCACCTGCTATTGTGTCCCCAGAGACCAGACTGGGACAGGTCCTCCAAAAGGGTTTTGTCCTATAGAAATGTTATCAAAAATGCCTTAGGGCTCCTGAGCATTGCTGGGATCCTGTCCCTGAGCCCCTTCCGTCTCTGGTCATCATTGCAGCCCTAAACTGAGTGAGGGGGATGGTGGCTGTGTTTTGAGGAAGGTTCCCTTTGGAGGAGATCATGTGTTTCCTGGCTTATGAATGTTTTTGTTTGTCAGGATGAGGGGAGCAATACCGCTTGCAGCTTGCCTTGACATGTGCCTGCTCTGTGTAAACCTGCAGCTTTTATAAAAAGGGCTCCTGTCTTGAGAACTATGGAGTGTTCAAGTGCTTCTTGGCTCTGGGCTTCTCCTTTAGCAGTCGTAAGATCAGATTAATGATGTATTAGTTTGAGATAACTGCCATGAGATCATGTAATTAGCTTGTGATCGTGCTCCGTGCCAGTTGGCTGAAACTCGATGCTTTTTTAAAAACCCTCTTTCAGATCAGCTACAAAAAGAGCTTTTTGATTGATGACATTAACAAATAGCTCATTAGTCACCTTTTGGGCTAATTAAAGGGGAGCACATCCAAAGCAGTAAAGAACAGCTGTGGGTGATTAAAGGCAGCCGTCAGGCTGAGCTCTGGGGTACAGGGGAAATAGTTTATCACCTTGTGCCTTTAACTGTGCCCACACTGCTCCAGGTTAAATTAATTTGTCATGTCCCCTCAAAGTCCTGATCCCGCCCTGCTCAGCTCTGTAAAGTTCAGTCAGACCTTCCCATTCCTGCTCATATTGCCTTTGGGCAGATGAACAGCTGCAGGAAGGCACTGCCTTCACAGAGCCGTGGTACCTGCCCAAGAGCAGCTGCTGCTTGCCCAAGTGACAAGACTTCCTCTTGGCACTGCTCTCACATTCCGAGTACACGGCCTTTTTGACACAGAAGTTGTCAAAAGTTACTCAGTGTTTACTCTGGGCAAAACTATGGGTCAGGGGATACTTTAACTTCTCTGGATTCATTGGGATTGGGAAGGACCTGGATTACTGTCTAGGCACCATAAGGCCCCTTCGGTGAGCATGGGGAGGGAGGCTCCTGGCACATGCCTGATGCAAAGAAGGCTATCCCTGTGTTATTACAGAGCATTGGGAAACATCACAGGTGAAGGGATCTGTCTCATAGCGTTTAATCCCATATGTGATTGCTGCAAGGCTGCTGCCTGAGACCTCCTCCCACAGTCTAGCCAAGCTCTTTTCCTCTTCTCCAGCTGGACCATGCACTTTTCTTCAGTCCTTGCTTCTTGTCTCCACCTCAATTCTGCCTTGGCCGCACGTATCATCCCTTTGGGCGTGGTGAATATCTGTCCCAAGCCCCAAAAGTTGCCTGGAAGCATGTGTTAGGGTAAGTGCCCTCTCTGGAACACACACTAGCAACAGCCAGCCACCCCCACAGGGTTTGCAACACGAACAGAAACAGATTTTTCTCCCTTGTTCCAGCCTCCCTCTCCAAACTGATACCGAACCCTGCTCTCCTGTTCCCTGCTGCCCCACCTACCAGACCTCCTGTGACTTGTGACCACCTCAGCTGATGTGTAGTCTTTCTCTCGCCCCAGTCCCTGCCCATGCTCACTCTTACACCAGGCTGCTACAAGCTGGTGGTGGCTCTGCAGTCACCAGCCCTGGCCTGGCCACCAGCCAATGGGATGATGTGACTTGGGGCTGCTCTGATCCCAGGAATCAGTTGTGTGCACCCCACAATGCCTGGCTCCCCAAGGACAGATGCTACCCAGAAGGGATCACACATGAACCCTTCTTAGGTGATACCAGGTGTTGGAAAGGTTGTTCACCTGGATCAAGAAATCTTTAAATGCAAAGGGCTCCAGTGAGCTGTTCTGGGGGCTCAGACCAGCACGGTTGTGTGTGAGTATCACCAGCCTAAGTGATCACCAGCCCTGGTAGTGATCTGGCTGGATCAGACTGAATTGAGTATCTCATGACACTGTACCCCTGTTTGTTCCACATGGAAAAGTAGCTGAGTCTGTGTCTTCTGGAAGAGCCACTGAATTTTACTCCCAGTCAAGTCAGTGGAGGCAGTTGGAGCACTAAGGCTGAGCCATATGCAAAGATAGCAAGGATAGCTCAGAGAAATGTGAGATCCTTTGCATCTACATCTCCACTCAGCAGCACCTGAGCCACGTGGATGGAGCCAATTTTGAGGGCAGTGTTTGGGCAAACACTTCCAGCCTATACTTGTCCACCAGATCAAGCTCCTGCATGCTGTAGCATTTAGGGTTTGATGCTTTAATCTCTTGTCTGTCTGGGTTAATCTCAGGTCATTAATTTTTATTTTCCTGCTGTTCTGGCCATGTGAATTCTACAGTTTATGGTACTAAAAAAAAAGATATCCCCATCCAGTTGCTGAGTGCCCTGAGAGGCTGTGTAGCAGATTGTCTTGAACTGGAAATGCTCCAGAAGAGGAGCTTAACTGGGGCTTGCGCTCCAGCAGCCACTCCTGACAGATTAGAGGGATTGTAAAACATTGCTGAAATGGTCATTCCAATATTATGCTATTTTTTCCTGCAGTTTGGAAGAGATTTGTCGGTTATCTTGAAAATGGACAATACTTTGTGAGCTGCATGGTTGTTTTTGAGGTACAGTAAAACCTGCAGAGTGAAAGGTGTCTTAATGTATTTAGCCCCTATTATTTTTTTTAATATTGTATCAGGATGTAGGAGGAATATGGGTCTTTTCTCACCTTGTTTTTCCTCAGAGGAATGGTGGAAGCTACAGGTGTGTAAAATGAGCACCCCTTGCCCTAGGTGAAAACTGAACACCTGAGTGCAGGCCCTTTGGAAAATCTCACATTTGATTTGAGTTCTTGACAGATGGAGGTAATGGGTGTTGAATTTTGGCTATAGCAAGGCTGAACCCTTCAAGCAGCTGGAGCTGCCATCCCAGCCCTGGTGAGACACCAGCTAGAGCAGTGGTGGAGCTTCTCCAGCTCCGCATTTTAGCAAGAGGTCTATTGTATGAATACAAATGCAGCTAGTGGGCCCTGTCCTATGTTTTCACCCACCCCTTTCCCTCCCATCCCATTCTGTTGGGCAGCCACAGCAGATGTGGGCACAGTGCATGCTCTGTGGTGAGGCAGGGACTACAAACCCGTCCATGATCTCTGATGCTGGCACTGAAGGCCTGACACCAGCAGCCTCTGCTGACATCAGGCTCTACCGTGCAGGGAAGAGATGGATGCCCCAAAGCTACAGCAAGGACTGAGGTTTATGATCTTCTGGATGTTTTTCAGAGCTGGTGTTATTGACCCAAATAAATTTTGACCTTTGCTTTCTCTAACGTTAGACCTTATATGTCAGTGAAGTCAGAAGGTTTTACATCTGCAATTAATCTTCTGTGTGATGAGAGCTCAGGACTTGTATTTATAGCATTTAATGTCTGTATGTTTTGAGCAGAGTGGGGCAGCAGGCAAAGAGCTGAGGTTCCTTCTTTCAGAGTAACAAGTAAATACAGAAAAGCCATTTTATCTTCTCTGCTACATTGATAAATTGCCCTTTCGTTCTTTCTCTCTCATACTTTTATTGAACTTGCAGACAAACCCCTCCCTTGGCAGGTAGAAAGAAGAAATTGCCAGCAGTACACATTGAAGAGATGCCTTTCAGTAGTGTAGCTGTACAAATAATAGGTTTTTCATTTCAGTGGCTGAAGGGAAAAATTGAAAATACTTTTTGGTTTGGATCACCCCCTAAAGGAGAATGTTTCTTTTCTTTGATTTTTTTCATAAGCGTAGCATGAAACATTCCGGTTTGAGATTATTTACTGCTTTTCATGACTTAAAAAATAAGAAAAAAGAAAAGAAAAAGCAAACTAGGTCACTTTCAAACCAAAACCAGTACTTGAAGAAAAAAAAAAACATTTTTTTTTAAATGTCAAAATGGAGCCTTGCTGCTCTTCTCAGGATTCTTTTTCTTCTCTTTCAGCTTAAACTAATTACTTAGTCCACCCAAATTCGCCTGAAGTCTCTCTTAATTGCAATTCAGGTGAATTTGCCACATCAAAAAACTCCAGTCCAGCTCTGCCTGCATGTGCAGTGACCTGTCCTGCTTCCTGCTCACAAACATATACAGACAAGTATTTAATTCTACTCAGTTAAGGTGTTGAGCAAGAGAATGTGTGAAACGGCTTCTTGCAGGTCTGGCCAGTCAGGGAAGCACCAGCACACTCCCAGTTCGTGCTGGTGAGACCTGGCAGTGGGCTGGGGCAAGGGCTTGGGCTGTGCCATGCTGGGAGCCACTGCGAGCCAAATACCTCAGCGTGGGGCTGCTGCCCCTTCCTGCAGCCCCCGTCAGCAAGGTGGCAGCTGAGAGGGGCCAGTGCATGACAAGTGCAGTGGGATTGCTCAGCCGTGCTTTGCTTCCCTGTGGAGACAGGGTCCCCCCATCCATCTCTTTCTTTGCCTCATTTCCTAAGGAGATGGTGCTGGTGTGATGGTGTCCCTCTGTTGCTGTCTGCCCATTCCTCTCAGGAGTGCCCTGAATTAGTGTTGTGACAGCATTAAATTACAAGAAATTCCTACAAATAATGACAATCAGAGGCTGACTAGTGATAACCAGCTGTTGGTGTGGAGGGTTTCATGGGACTCATCTCACCATGAAATCAGCTCGATTGCCACCATTTGGGGTCTGGGTTTGCCTCAGACAGTGCTAGGAAAATCCTTGTCACCTCCTTTTCAGCATCTTCCAACAGAAGCAAAAACTTGTTGCATCACAACATGGTTGTATGCTTCCTTAATAAATTAGAGGTTGCTGATACTGCAAGGACTCTATTCCCTTCCAAATCCATGTAATTCTGAAGGTCTAGGGATGCATTAAATGCCTGTATGTGCTACCCCACCAGTGATCATAGAACCATAGAATCACAGAATTCCTTGGTTTTGAAGGGACATTAAAGATCATCTAGTTCCAACAGCCCTGCCATGGGTATGGGTACCACTCACTAGACCGGGTTGCTCAAAGCCTCATCCAGTCTGGTCTTGAATATTTCCAGCTGGGCAACCCATTCCAGTGCCTCATCAGCCTCACAGTAAAGAATTTCTTCCTAATGCCTAATCTAAACTGTTTTATAAGCCACCTTTAGGTACTGGAACCTTTTTNCTTTAGGTACTGGAAGGTGTTATATGTTCTCCTTGGAACCTTTTCGTCAGGCTGAGAAACCCCATCTTTCTCAGCCTGTCTTCATAGAAGAGATGCTCCAGTCCTCTGATCATCTTCAGGGCTCTCCTTCTGACTCACTCCAACAGGTCTGTGTCCTTCTTGTGCTGAGGACCCCACAGCTGGACACAGCACTGCAGGTGGGGTCTCAGCAGAGCAGAGCAAAGGGGCAGAATTCCCTTCCTTTCCCTGCTGTCCACACTGCCTTGGAAGCAGCCCAGAATGAGGTTGGCTTTCTGGGCTATGAGCACCCACTGTTGGCTCTTGTCCAGCTTTTCATCCATGAGAATCTCAAGTCCTCTGCTGGGCTGCTCTCCATGGGTTATTCTCAGAGTCTTTGCTCACATCTGGGTTTGTCCAGATGCACAGATCCAAAGAGTCAAGGGAAGAAAAATATCTCCATGAGGATTCTCAGGTGCAACAAACTTGTGGTCTTCACAGAATGACTGATAGGAAAATAATTTAGTGTTTACACGAGAAAGGAACATTTTAGGGTGGAGAGTTCCTGTGTTAACTGCTCAATAATCCCCATTCTTCCCTGGTGGCTCACAGCTGCCACTCTGGGGCTGGGGCAGCTGTGAGAGCCAAGTGGCCAGTGGTAGCATTGCCTTGGAATGTACATCTGACTGTAACTTCCAGCCTGCAACTCCCATCCATGGAGCAGCTGGATGTGGGAACAAGGGCCAGCAAGCCTGCCACTCCACTCACCTGCCAGGACCTGATGGCCAGGCATGTAAAGCCAAGACACACATCCCTGATGGATATCCTTGTGAAATATTGCCCCACTCAGAAGTAAAACATCATCCCTGCAACCATCAGGATGGATTAGGAATTTCTAAGTGTTGGTCAGACTAAAAAGAGAAATTCAAGAAGTCCAAGTGTTGGTGGCCTTATGGTGCAATGGAGAGTCTTGTTGATAAGTTGAGTAGAGTAGTCAGCAACTCCTTGGTCCAAGAGTTCCCTGTGGGCCATGTGGGTTTTTCCTCAAATTTTAAGAATTATTTTCTTTTTTTCCTGAAATATTGACAAGATTTTCCTCTGCTGAGTTGAGCTTCTCAGCAGCTGGCTATGGTCTAGCAGCATGACAGATGCTCAGAGTATCTTTTGGTTATTCCCCAGAGAGAGCAGCACGAGGCATTGCAAGCAGATCTTTGATGCTGCGGATCAGAGATGGACCATGGTGAAAGCTGGAAGCTGGATGAAACAAACTGGTTGTCTCATGGTGGGATCCACCCCTTTTCCAATGTGAAAGGAGGTAGGATATGATTGCTGGCTCTTAATCCACCCAGTGAAAGTGCTGAGAGCCTTCCCAATGTGCTGCTGCCCTTCGCTGTGCTTGTCCCAGGGGTTTTGCTGGGCTATGTCCAGAGCCGGGCAGTACTTGGTGTGAAGATGGGAAAGTTGGGATCCAGACTGCCACACTGACACAGCCACTTGGTCTCTGGCTTGTTTTCCTTCTTTGGAGTGGACATAAAAGAAAAAAAAAGGAGAAGAAAAGAATGAAAAAAGGCCCCAACACCCATATTTTGGCCAGTTAATGTGCCACTTGTGCTAGGTATAACCGCTCTCACCCTCCACAAGTAGGACTCTGCAGATGACCATGGTGGAGAAGGAGTGAAAGGAGAACTGATAAAATATTCTCTTCAATCATATTTGTGTGGGACAGTTTAGGTTGGCTGCAGGGATGCATGCAGTCCTGGCAATGACAGGGGGGCTGCCCCAGCTGGGGCTCCCTGTGGAAGGACTGTTCAAGGCTTCAGCCCATTTTAGCCAGACACAAGACGTCCCACCTTAAGGCTTCATTGCTCTCTAGAAATTCCCTGTTTCAGGAAAGCACTTGGTGCAGATGCAATGAGCAGTCCTATTTCCTCCATCAATTCATCTCTACCTAGTTTCCAGTCTGCTGCTCTTACTTGCTTTTTAATCCCCATTTGAACATCTGGCAGGAGCAGCCACACATGCTCCTTGCTTAGCCCCAGGTCATCTTTTTTACCAGAGGTCCCTGTCCCCTGGGCCAGCACAAGCTGTCCCTCCCTGGGCAAAGTTCCTTCTTTGTCTGGGATGTGCTGTGCCCCAGACTAAAACCAAAATAAACCCAGAGCCTTCCAGATGGCAGCACCTTGGGAACGGAAACACTTTGCTTTGGTAAAGCGCTCGCTTATCTCCATCTGTTTCCCTTGGCTTCCCACTGATAGCCCAGATGCTGGGGGAAGGGAAAGGGACAAACCAAGATGTGGCATCACCTCCTTTTCTGTGAGAGCTGAAAACATAAGTAGCTTTATGCTTTTGAACCCATAAGTAGATTTATGCTTTTGAGGCCTGGGTTCAATATCCCCAGCAAAGCACCACTAGGCAACATCCTTATGACAGAACATCTGTTGCTTCTGCAGATACCCAGCCCAGGGTGGCTCTGGGGGAACAGCACAGGCATGCTTGCTGCAGTCCACTCTTTTTCCCCATTAGAACAGTCTCTGCTTCTATTGTTTCCTAAAAGTCCTTGCTTTGTGTGTGGTCTGTGTTATTGTTTGTAACTGTATTGGTAGTCTTCAGGATCACACCGTGCTTGCGTCTGTAAAGTAGAGGATGGCAGAGTCATTACCATCAGGAGTTCACAGAAATCCAAACCAGTTGAACAATTGAATGTGGATATACATTGGCTTTTGGTTTTGTATGCAGCCCATTGCTATCCTAAACTCATGGCTCACAACTATATCTAACCACTGGGCCTAACAGCATTTTATAACAGGGGGCAAGATCTCTTAAAAAGGGCACAGGTATGGCATTGCTGTAGGGCATCACGCACCTGCCCTTCTCAGATGTCTTCCTGGAACACCTAAGAATACAGGGATCCACAGATTCCAGACCAAACATTTTTAAGTCAAGCCCATTCATTGAAAAAATGCTATGAATCGTAAAGGAAAAAAAAATGCCACAAAAGACCCCACCCCTCTGCAATTTAGTTTTATTTTTAATTTTCATTGGGTTTTTCATTTTAGCAGCACTTTTGACATTGCAAGAAATGTTTGAAAATAGCAAAATCCCCACAAACTCCAAGGCACAAATGGAATTCAGCACTTGGTCGCAGGTTCCTGTGTGGTTGTGGGTCTTACTGGCAGTGAGGGATGTGTGTGTGTTGTGCTCTGCCGCAGGGAGCAGACAAGATTGGATGGGCTCATTTATGGGATGCAAAATAAACCCCTGTAAGTTTTTGGTGAGAGATGCCACCAGCTCAGGGATTCCCAGAGCCCATGGTCTCACCTGTCACAGGCAGTGAGTCACTGCACTGCTGTTATCAGATGACTCAAAGGTTTGGTCAGCCTCTGAAAAATTCTTGCTCCTGCTGGTTAAACCTTCTCCAGCTGCTGTTGTTGGAGGAGACTTTAGCAAACAGGAAAGCTTTGCTGCAGGCAGGGTGCTCCTGGCCATGCCCTGATTGAAGAAAGGGAGTGAAGAGCTGTGGTATAGACAAAATGGGGAGCACTGCCAGGGATCCCAGGGATGGTATAGATGGGGCAGTGGAGCTCTACTCTTCAGGGTTCATCCTGACAAGTGTTTGTCTTGAGCTGGTTCTGTGGTTTTTCAGTAACCGCTGCATTAAAAGAAAACCCAAAACACGCACATGAAAGCTGTCAGGGTGAAGTGGAAGCAAGCTGAGCAGGGGCTTATCTGCAGTGTGATTAAAACAGCATTGTCACCCCATCTGTCCTTATCTACCTCTCCAGCTGACTTCCCTAGCATTTGTTCTTCTTCCCTCAGACAATGAGCTCTCCGAAGGTGCCCCAGCCCTCTTTGCTTTGGATCAGCTGGGTAAGTCCATGCATGACAGATTTTCCTCTGCCTGGTTTTTTTATGTTGGGTAATTAGAGGATGACTTAAACAACAGGGCAGGTGCTTCTAAATTCATTAGCACCAGTGCCTCCTTTCTGTGCTGTCTTTGAATGCCATCCATCAGAGGGATGGAATAGTTTGACACTAGATGTGTTTGACATCTTTCTGTGTTAAATTGATGCAGGGCTTTTTCCCCTGGGAGAAAAGCTGTTACCTTTCTGGTGCAGAGCACTACAGGCTGCTGTTGTTTCTTGGCTGGGGGTTTGAGGCTTAGCCAGCAGCTGGTACTGAAGTTTCTGTGACTTTCTGGCACCTTGAAAAATGATGAAGGATTTTTCTTCACCTGAGAGGCAGAAGTAAAGTGTGTAAAGCAAGAGAGAAGAGTAAGACACTCAGGGAGAAAACAACCTCAAATGAACAAGGGAAGCTGAAGGCTTCACAGGCTGAATCCACAGGGAAACCCCATCTGGCAGTGATCTCCCCTTATTCCCAGGGCCAAGGTCAAAATGAGTCTCAGGATGAGTTAGAGGTGTTCTAGCTAAGGTGTGGTGAGGGCTTGAACTGCAGGATGGGAAGCTTCTGGAGGAGGGCTTCTGGCCACCCAGCACTGGAGGTCTGATGTGCATGGAAAGGGCATCACAGAATCGCAAATGGATAAGGCTGGAAGGGATCACAGTGGGGTCATCTGGTCCAACATCCCTGCTCAAGTGCCATCAATTGCACAGAGTTGGATTCGGATAGTTCCAAAATATCTCCAGTGAGGGAGATCCCCCAATGTCTCTGGGCGGTCTGTTCCAGTGCTTGGTCACCCACACAGTAAAGTTTTTCCTCATATTCAGGTGGAACTTCAGTTTCTGCCTGTTGCAGCTTGTCCTATTGCTTGATTCCACTGAGAAGAGCCTGGTTCTTTCCTCTTGACTCCCTCCCTTCAGATATTGATAGACATTGATAAGGTCACCTCTCAGTCATCTCTTCGTGAGGCTGAAAAGGCCCTCAGCCAATCCTTGTAAGAGAGATGCTCCAGTCCCTTAATCCTCTTTGTAGCCCTCCACCGTATCTGCTCCAGGAGCTCCACACCTCTGTCATACTGAGGAGCCCAGAACTGACCATCTCCCAACCCCTCCTGAGCAGAGCATGCTGGAAAGTATGAACTTAGATGTGCTGGGAGATATGGCACTCAGGAGCAGGTACCCTGCCTACTCTTTGGCAGTGTGGTGGGACTGCTCTGGCACACTGCAATGTGCATCACCTTGACACGACCGAGCACTGGCCTTTCCTCGCAAAGAAAAGGCACCCTCCTCTTCATTTTCAGGGCAAGAAATTCTCCATACTTGGAGATACTCAAAAGCTCTCTAGACATGGGCCTGGGAAATGGGCTGTAGGTGGCCCTGCTTGAGCAGGGGATTGGACCAATGAACTCAACCTTTCTCTGATTCTGTGACTACCTTGCCACTCTTGAAACCCACCTTGACCCACTATAAGGTGGTCCACATGCACCCACTGAGTACTCACCACATATGGCACTGGTAGAAACTTGGGATAGGAGGGTAAAACTACAGGAGCCCAGAGACTGGTTTTCATCAAGTATAACTATCGCCAATGTATATTTCTGCTTCTAGGAGACAAGTTCCTGAAAAAAATTCCTAGAAATACAGAAATCCTTCAAAACTGTATGGTGCCTCACTGGTTCTAGAATGGGTGGCACACTGAGTGGTTGTCCTCACTTTCAGTGAGGATATACACTTGATCACATTTCAAAGTAGTCCGTGTGAGCTCTCCCCACTTGGTGTCAGGATAGAGACTGCTCTGACATGCATTCACCCAGAGGAGTGTCTTAACAGGGAATGGGAATAAAGCCAGGAGCCTTCCTTTGGCTGCCTCATGCATTACCTGCTTGTGGTTAAAACATATCAAATAACTTTAAAATGCATTTTCTGTGACAGGACTTAGACCAGCTCCTTTTATCCTCTTAGTTTTCCTCCTGTTATTCCTTGAACAGAGTCTTTCCTCAGTGGCATGTGCCCAGTTCTCCTTACCTTGGCAAACCCTCTAGAACTTAGTATTTAGGGACAAAGTAAAAGCTCCCTGTCCCAAATAACAAGTTGTGGTCAATTTTAGGGAGATCTCCTCGGACACCACTTTCCTCTGCACAAGCGTTTAGACATCCCTCAGTCTGGAAAAGATTATCCAAACCAGTTCTTATATCACCTTACAATTCCACTCTGCTTTCCAAACATAGCACAAGACATGATTACTCCATCCAAGGTAGACAAGACAGACAAAGGATATGAGATAGCAGAACAAGTAATGGAAATATGATTTCTCCTCTTGCCTTCCTCCCAGCTGGTGAGTTTTCAGCTGGATCAGTCCTCTGACCTAAGTCAGGCACAGCTGTCTGGTTTGCAGTACCAAGTAAGACAGGCAGTAAGACCTTGAAAAGGCTGGAGAGGCAGAGGACAAGACCATTCCAGTAGCACCTTGGATTTATGCTGTGAAGTGTTTGTGTAACCAAAGAATACCGGGTCAAAAATACTCAGCCCTGGTCAAACCAACCACCTAAACAGCAGGAGTTATCAGTAAAGGAGCATCAGATAGAGGAGAATTATAGTAACAACATGCTGAGAGAAAACATCAATATTGTAATAAAGCATCATCAGGATAAAAATCACAGAAAGGCAGGTCTAAGCAGACTTGAGGAAGACAGATGCACCCCACTTCTGCCTGGAGGTGCAGATAGTGGTTCCTGTTCACCCATCATCCTGTCTGCAGGACCAACTCATCCCAGCAGCCTTCCCAGGCAACTCACCCCAGTGCTTTGCTTCCCTGGAAGGGTTTCCTCAGTGTCTAATTAGATTTCCATAATTTAAGCCTAAGGCAGGGATAAGCAGGAAAAAGGCCTTTCATAGGTCAGAGTGAGAGTCTATTTCCCACTTTGCAGGGACTGAAGGGGGCATCCAGTGGAGGATCAGTGGAGTGTATCCCTTTTTTCCTGCTCCTCATGTCTTCCTTGACCTCTAGTCCTGTGTCCATCTTTCTGTCAGCTTGTCACAGCTTGCTGTCAAGTGCAAATGTAAAAAGCTGTGCTTGGATTTTGCGTTATTTGTGGAGATGCTGATCAGGATCAGATTCACGAGAGGTTTTTTGTATCACATCATACCATGAGTAGCTAATCTCTAAGAAAAGTTTTGACTAGTCATGCATCCATCTCTTCAGATTTTATTGTAGCCCGGGTGTTCCTATCTTGCATATAGTGACACCATATGCCACAGTACCAAAGTCACATAAACATTAGCACATACAGCATCTGCACCTTCTTGGTCATCTGCCAGGTTTATTCCCTCATTGCAGCAGGTCAGATGAGTCTCACAGCTCTGTTCTTGCTGAATCTGTGCTGGATGTTACTCATACTCTCCTTTTCTACATGTTTGCAAAAATTTTGGTGATTCCAAAGCTTTCAATGATGGAATTAACAAAGAATGGGAAGTCCTTTCCTAGCTCTTCTTTCTCTCCTTGTCTTAAAGATTTGTGCTCTGCTTTGCCATGCCCAACCTTTAAAAACCTCTCAGTGGTCTGCTGCTGTGTAAGTCAGTGCATGGCTCACCTGTACCGCGTGCAGTAAGAACATTTCTGATGTTCCCTGGAGTACCCGGCAAGGGAGGCAAAATTGACTGAGGGAAAGAGCAGCTTCCATGAAAGTAGGCTCTGAGTAAACTACAGCTGAATTAGGTGGAAAAGAGATGCTTGAAGAAAGATAC
This sequence comes from Thryothorus ludovicianus, assembly GCA_013397245.1. Classification (NCBI taxonomy): domain Eukaryota; kingdom Metazoa; phylum Chordata; class Aves; order Passeriformes; family Certhiidae; genus Thryothorus; species Thryothorus ludovicianus. Next base: position 763,818 of record VZTB01005695.1, on the reverse strand, counting down.
AGTAGCTGTACAGGAGTTATAAATGGCATAGAAATAAATAAGAGCAAGAGAGACGTGGATATAGTGGACGTAGTCCAGCCAAGAGCCACAAGGGTGATGAAGGGACTGTAGTGCTTCGCCTGCAAGCAAAGACTGAGGGAGCTGGATCTCATCAGCATGGAGAAGGAATGGCTCTGGAGGATCTCACTAATGTGTTTAAATACCTGTAGGAAGGTTGTAAAGAGGATGTAATCAGACTCTTTTCAGTGGTGCCCAGTGTCAGGACCAGAGGCAATGGCCACAAAGAGAAACACAGGAGATTTCCTCTGAATGTCAGGAAACAGTTTTTTTCGGTGATGGTGACCAAGCACTGGCACATATTTCTCAAGGAGGTTGTGGACTTTCCATCCTTGGAATTATTCCAAAGTCATCTGGACGTGATCCTGGGAGACAGGCTCTAGGTGGTCTTGCCTGAGCAGGGTGGTTAGACCAGATGACCTGCAGAGCCCCTTCTGACCTCAACAAGTCTGAGATTCTGTGAAAGAGGGAAATGCTTAAAACAGCCCAAAGGAAGTATGCCTTCACTCAGCACACAATTCCATTGTGCAGCTTGCTGCCACAGAATGCCCAGGGTGCCAAAATATGAATGGGCTCAAAGAGTGATTAGAAAACATCAAGGGAGAAAGGTCTATGAAGGGTTCTCAAACCTGATGATGCAGCTAAAACTTTTGGCTCAGGAAGGGGAATGGGATCATGTACTAGAGGAAACAGCACTTGTAATGTTCTATGTATTTGCTCTGCAGTCACCTACTGGAGAGGACAGTAGGAGCTCTTAAACTTTGCAATAATCCAATGTAGTCCTTCTTGTCTTAGGTCAACAGTGACTAACCAGAAGAATAAAAACCAAAACCCACCCTTTCCTCTCTTCATCTCCTCTCCCACAACTTTACTGCTGAATTTCAGCAGATATGAATCAGATGGTGACTGTTGTGTTCCTTTTGTTCTGTAAATGATTAAAACAGATCATTTCACACTTGCTTTGTGGTCCAGCAGAGAAATGCTACATTTTTGCCTTGGCAAATCCTGAGGTGGAATTTCTGGCTATGGAGAAAGTGAGATCAGGGAGAGAAAAACTACCCCAACAGAGGAACATATGCAGACTGCTTTTCCGTCTCTCCTGTGCTTGGCATATCTTCTCCCCATTTTCCATTTCCTCATCCCTCCTCTCTTTTCCACCTCCTTCCCACCCCACTGGCATTTTTTCTGCTTGCTGCTTAAAGATGATTTAATTGAAGAGCAGGAAAAAAGGAAGCAGTCAGAATAAAAAATGCAAGGTGAAAGCCCCCAGCGCAGAAAGCCCTGTGTAAAGTAATGAGAATGTGATGAAATGGAAAAATAAATTGGGAGTGGGGGGTGTGAACCTCATCCTGCCAAAATCGAGATGAATATGTATGGGGGATGCAATATATCAATGGAAACCCCTAGGACCTGCGCCTCACATTTCCTGACAGTCGACCAGGGGAGGAATTAGCTGGCTGTGCTATTTATAAGTGCACCCTGGGCATGGTCAGCTGCTGGAGGAGGTTCCCCACAGCAGCGGCTTGCAGGAAATGCTGCTTTGGTGATACTGTCTGCCTGGGGAATAAACACGCCCAGAAATGAAATCCCATTGGATATAAAAGGGAAGGAAAGAAAAAGCCCTGGTCCCCGCCCTGTTTCTTCCCACTGCTTCATAACCATCCAGCTGTTTTTTTTTCTTTGTTGTCCTGACCTCATCCCATACTGGAGCGAATCCAGAGAGCGAGTGCTCCGCTTAGCTGGCTTCTGCCAGAAACCAAAGAGGTCAAGTTATTAGAGAAAAATGAAAGCTCTTTGGCAGAACTGGAAAAACAGATGTGCAGAGATATTTCTGCTGCTTCCAAATACAATGCTGCCTATGAAATGTGTATCAGAGGCAGTCTGATAAATGTGCACAGTTGTCGTGGTAGAAATCTTAACAGTGGCTAATTATTTAGCAGGATGGGTTTGTTTGGGGCTCCAGGTTTACTGGAGCTGAGTTTACTGGCTGCCAGGTTACAAGATTACTTAAAAACCTTCTGCAGATGTGATTTAGAAAGTAGTGCTCCAATTCTGCAAGAGGATGTGCCTCTGCCCAGTAGCTATAAGTCTCTGCAAGGCGGGTAAAGCCTGTGACTATCAAGAAGAGAGTGTTCTCCACCTGAGGTATGGTAAGGACATCTTCCATGTCAAAGGCTTTGTGGCTGTTATTTACTAAATTTACCTGGATGGAAGTTTCTATGCAGTGTATTCTGATTTCTCGATTCAACTCTTGCTGTGGTCTCCGTATTGCAGGGCAGCTATTCGTGCCATCCCCAGAGGTGGTGTTAGCAGGGCTGGAACCCTCTGTCTGCCCATCAGCCACTGTTAAAAGCAGCAGCGACAGCAAGAAGTGGAATTGTGTTCAGGCATTTGGGGTTGCCGCAGTGTCAGGCGGAGCAGGACAATTATTTGTTTGCTTGCTGCATTTGGAATCTGTGGGATTACACGCATGGTTGACTGCAAATGTAACGAGCATCAGTCCCCGGGTGTGCTTGTGGTTTGGGATGGCTACATCCCTGCTGCAGGGCCTCAGGGGTCCAGCCCCAGGTCTGTCAGAGCTCCCCAGCCAGCAGGTGTTTGGGATGGCGCAGGGATGCTGAGTGATGCAGGGGGCTGCTAAGGACCAAGCCATGAGGGCACCTGGAAATGCTTCTCCCTTCCCATGTAGCTCACCAAAATGCTTGGGATATCCATGAGAGGAGTTTATTTTCCCTAGCAGCGTAGAAGAGATATGAGATGTGTGGATAATGTGGGTCTCTTGAATCCATGGCTACCAGGGAGAAGCAGGAGGAAGGCAGTGAAAAGAGCACTGTCATATCCTGAAAAGAGATACCACTGTCATATCACATCTCTGACCTTACAACTGGAGTTCTGGTGGCACTTGGTCCTTGTTGAGCAGGTTAGAACCAAAAGGGGTGAAAAATTAACTTTTTTCCTTCCCCAAATTCCTTAGAAGAATGATATAAACAAACAAACAAACACACAAAGAAATATTAAAATATTGGAACTATTCCCAAATTGAGGGAGCCACATATTTTAATGAAATGTATAAATAAACAAATTACTAAGTACATATGAAATTTATTAAAATATTGGAGCTGCAAAGGGAAGAAACTTGAGTGGCAGTTGCCTTGCCCTCCTGGGTAGACACATGTCCCCAGAGGTTATCAGATGTATCAAATGACAAGGAGTTAGAGAACTCCTTGTCCAATCTGCCATCCTTTGTGGCCACTTACCTGTTTATCAAATCAAAATGGAATTGAACAGGAAAAAGGATTTTGAAAATCATGTGGAAACACACACCAGAAAATGAATAACATAAGAGAAAATTGAAACCATACTTTTACTTCAGCAGAAAAAAAGTGTTTTCCTTGGGAACATAACAGCATGGTTCACCAGGTCCTTGCAATCCTACTGAAACACAAGATGGCAGATGATCTTCTTTCTTGATATTTTTGTTCTTCTAGCACCCAAATCACCACTGATCACCATGCAGCAGTAGGTGAAAGGGGACCACAAACTCTGGGGCCAGAATGAGAAACAAAATAAGCCCTAGAACAGGTTGGATCTGCTTGGCCAAGGGCAGTACAGCCAGATTGCCCCCAGGCCCTCACGACATAGACTGGGAAGCAGAATAACCAAAATACTATGTCCTATCTTGCCCAACCAAATGATGAAGTTGGAACATGACAAAAAGTAGCCCTTGAATTGCTGCTTTGAGCTGGTCTCAGTGGACTCACTGGACAGCAGCGCCCTCATCCCACTTAATCTGCCACAGTGAACAGGCACTTAACAAGCAAGGGCAAACTTTCATCTTTACTTTACAGCTGAGCTGGTTCGTGGTTCACCTGTGCTTATAAGCAAAGCTAACCTCTCTGGGGGAGCTAGGAAAATCTGAAAAATCCAAGGCAAATTCCTCTTGGGGACCGAGGTGTCTAACTCTATTGTCAAGGTTCCCAATGACTTTGCAGAGGATTTAGGCATTCAAAAAACTGAATTTGGGCTTAATCTTCTCCCACATATTCAGGGCTTCTGCAGATGACAAAGGAACTGGACACCTATCTCTAATTCAAGTCTGGTACCCTAAGGACTGGCCTGTATTTTTTCTCCTGAAGAGGTCAAGGATGTGATGATTCCCCTTGCCCTCCACATCAAAAAGCAGCAAATTTGCAATTTGCTGCTGCCCAGATTGAGAATAACCACAGGCTGTATCAGGTGACTGCAGGGAGACAGGTAAATGATGCTTCAGTTACAAAGCTTTAGAGAGACATTTCAGGGACAGCACCTGACTGGCACCTTGCCTTGCACGCATGGAGGGAAGGGCACCTCTGAGGATACCCAACTCACATGGCAAACATGGTTCTGTCATGGGATGTGCACAGATGCAGGAACCGAGGAACCTGATTTCACCACCGAATAGTTTTTCCTTCTTTTCCCGTTCCCATATCCAAAGCTTCCATGTGTCTTGCATCTGAGCAAAACCCAAACTTTGAGCAAAGCTGGGTTTTGTAATGCAAAAAGCAATGCCTCAAAGTGCTGTGAACCACAGCACTGTCCCAGTGCCTGGAGCTGCTGGGAGTCATCCTTGCATCCATCCAGTCCTGTGGCCATGGCACTGGGCCAGCTCCTGTCTTGCTGTGCCCCTTTATTGGGCTGTGGTGACAGTGAGTGGTTTCTTCTTCAGTCTGTTGCTGCATTTCTTCCTACCTGCCTTTATCGTTTTGGCACAGTATTGAGGAGGGAGAAGCCCCTATCAGTCCCTGGGAGAAAGAAGTACAAATACAATGGACAATCCTGGCATCACTGGGCAGCTTGCTGCACTGAAAAAGGTTGAAGCACTGAGATGTGGAAACCCAAGCAGTGTCCTGGCAGTGCCACTCATCCCAAAAGATGCCTACCCAATGGGACAGTGCTGGGAATAGGGGGTATTGGGACTGCCCAACCCTGTCTGTGCCCACATGGCTGCAGGGATGGGAATGAAGTCCCCTGCAAACACCAGAGGATCTCTTCTGCCATACGCCCTCTGTCAAAACCCCTGGCAGCAGGGCTAGAATGGTCTGGGGAGATGGAGCAGTTGGTCGCTCCAGCCCTAATGAACACTCATCCCGGGGAGCTGCCGAACCCCAAAGGCGTGTGATGGAACGGGTGGGCAACAGGGCAAGGGGCTGTGCTCAGGAGTGGGGTGCCCAGTTTAGGAACGGTGCTCTGAGTTTAGGAAAAAAATTATATCCCCAGTCAATCCCCGAACAGCCATCGGCTCCTCCATGCACAGGGAGAAGTTAGAGCTCTGGGAGATGAGGAGCGTGCCCTCATCTCCCAGATTGGGACTTGGCATAACCTCCACCAACTGTCCCGCAAGGGACCACAGAGCCTGTGCCGGTATCTAGGTCGGGATTTAGATCCCGAGCATCCCAGACACGAGGCGGGGCAGCCGTGCTGCCATACGGACTCAGCCCGGGCGCGTCCAGGTGTCTTCAGCGGCTCCGGGTGGAGCTGCGAGCATCCGGCCCGCGGTGCGAAGCTCCCCCTGAGCGTACCTCCCCCACATTCCCGACAGGAGGGGCGAGAGGGGCGGGC